>WSTK01001023.1:0-10792 GCA_019616945.1 Ceratobasidium sp. 414 | reverse complement strand
GTATATTCACATTTACTCTATCAGAATAATTTATTTTGACGCGTGCGTTGACATATTTAGACTCTCCTGATTTATGTGCATTTAATGGTGTATCTTACGTACATTCGTGGTGGGTTTTGAGGGGGGCCATTTTTGACTGTGGCCCCCCCAGCTAGTTTTTGCCCACGTAGCACCCTTCCTGCAGCTTCCTGCAAGCTTGGAAGCTGCAGGAAGCGCCCAGGATGCAGGAGCTCCTGCAGGGTGCCAAAAGGGGCAGGAATGCCGTGGGAATCCCGCATTCCAGCCTGCAGGAGCAGGAGCAGGAGCTAGACAGGCTGAAATATGCCGGATTCCAGCACACGGGAGCCGGATTCCGGCATATTTTCTGTGTCACATGCTTAGAGTCCATCATAGAAGCATCAAACTTGTTGCCAGGCAAGGAATAGTCCATGACAACGACAGGACATGTGACCATGTAAGTAGGTTCTGCCTCAGGGTACCTGTGGGAAAGCCCAGCTGACTTAGCTGGTACAATGCCACCAAGGGATTCTCTTCCCAACACTCCCCCTGAATCGCGAGGGCTGTGGTCGTGAAGTGACCTTCCTCCATCGGGTAGTTCGGGTCACGAACCTCGTACAGCTTGATGTCCCATGTCTTCTTGGTTGTCTTGAACTTGATCCACCACACCTGGGGACCCTTCACGCCCCAGAAGCTGGTCACAAAGCCTCTCGAACCTAGGGCCAGGTAGTGCGTTGCTGAGGATGTCTGCTGGGTTATATTCACCCCCAACATGGCGGATTTCAACTTGCCCATCCTCAACCACCTTCAGAATAAAGTGGTGTTGAATATCAATGTGTTTTGATCGTCCGTGGAATTGGACATCTCAGGAGAGGGTGACAGCAGCCTTGTTATCAGTGGCAACGACGAGAGGACATGCTTGAAGGCATCCATGTAGACCACTTGTCGGACTGAGTAGGTGTAGATTGACAAAGAGCTGTTGGATCCAGACTGCATGGCGTATAGTGAAGGATAAGGCAAGGTATTCTGCTTCAAGAGTAGAGAGAGCAATGGTAGGCTGTTTCTTGGATGCCCAACTCACTGCACCTCCTGCCATTATGTAGACCTGTCTGGATATCGATCTTCTGTTGAGAATGTTCTGCCCCCAATCCGCATCAGTATAGCCGAGGGGTTCTATGGCATGATTCGTTACTGTGGAATTTTGAGAAGCGAGGTAGTCAAGGAGACTGTCCTTCTTTCCGCAGTAGGTGATTCCGAGTGGCGTGGTGCCTCAGAGATAACGATAAATTTGCTTGATCCCAGCAATATGTTCTGGTCCAGGGTTCGACATGAATTGTGACATGTGTTGAACCGCATAGGTGATATCGGGTCTGGTGCCGAGTGCCAAATATAGTAGTTTGCCTATGCACGTTGCAGATGGGAAGTTGATTCAGTTGCCAGTGTAACATGAATATTGCATTCTGGCTTGCATCAGAAGTTTTGTGGGATTCGCACTTTCCATGCCAGCACATGTGACAATGGAGTTGACATAAGTCTCCTGGGACAATGTGATCGTCATTGTGCTTCTATCATGGGTAATTTTATAACCTAGGAACTCAGATAACTTGCATAAATCCCTCATGTCGAAGGTGTTCTGAAGTTCCTTTATGACCGTTGAAACATGGCCTTTCGTCGTGAATACTGCAATGTCATCAACATATACCGCCAAAATGGAGATGTTGTTGTCTTGGATATGGGTGTATACAGAAGGATCCGATGGAGCTCGTTTATAACCTAGGTGCGTGATCTTCTTTGTGAATAGTTGATTCCAGATCCGTGGCGCCTGCTTGAGTCCATAAAGTGATCTGACGATTTTGAGTACGCGATTGGTTCCGTCCTCGTATCCAGGTATCTGGTCCATGTAGAGCTCCTCTTTGACTCGCCCATTGAGGAAGGCAGATTTGACGTCAAGCTCATACATATCCCAGTCATAGATGGCAGCAAGAGCTAGTAAAATACGTAGCGAGTCTGACCATAGGACGTTTGCAAAGACCTCACCAAAGTCAATGCCCATTCTCTGTCCATATCCCTTAACAACCAGTCGTGCTCTGTGCCTTGTGATGATGCCATCTGCATTTCGTTTTGCTACATTGACCCATCACAATTTCAGGGGTTTGAAGCCAGGGGGTAAGTCGACAAGCTGGAAGGTTTTAAATCATTGGAAGCATGCTATTTCTTCATTGTGAGCCTGTGACCACTTATCTGCATCCCCAGAGGTCAATGTGTCTTAATAGGATGGGTGATCTTCATCCAATGACTGTATCATAACTGCATATGCATAGTCAATCCACTCTTCTTCCTGTGTTACTACCAAGTTATCCACTTCAGTTTCACTTGGTGGTGGTGATGTAGCCTTTGAGCCCTGGGGCTGTTCCTCCTCTTCTTCTAACCATGGTTCCGGTTGTGTGTCACTATCTGGAGTCAACTTGCCGGTTTTGTGAAGCTTCTTGTAGTCAACCCGTTGCTGACTCCTTCGTGGTCGATCTGTTGAGGGATATGAGACGCCTGGTACTTGTCTCGTAAAGTGCGGTTGCTTCAGTTGTGATGTTTTTGATGGTGGTGGTGGTGGTGGTGCTGATGAGCATGATGGTGTGGAGGGCGGAGTTTTTGGTTGCACTTTGACTGGAGCAACTGAAACAACGGAAGGCTGGGAAGACGATGAGGGAACAGGCACGAAAGACAACCCTACTCCCCCTGCAAGCAGCAACTCCGCTTCATCAAGGTTGTCGGGAGTTCGGAGACTCACCCCCAACTTTTTCTTGTGGCTCGCCTTCTTCTCGCCACTGGCCTTAGGCCACATGTGCCTTCTCGGTTCTCAGACTCGGTGTACATGCCAGCCTCGGCTGCACAGGAATGGCTTCACACATACGCAGCTTGTGCCAATGCGCAGTTTCTGCCATTCACACTGTATGACTCGTCTCCATGTACATAGTTAAATACAGCGGTGCGCAAGCCTGGACTCTCCAGCTTGCTTCACCTTGTCGTCTCTACCCCTAGAGTCCCTTCAGGACTTCACTCTGGAAGGTCGACAGCTCGCTGCTACCTTTTCTCGAACACCCTCGAACCCGCTAAGTCTATTAGGGGTCCTCATTACCTACGTGTGCCAGTCTTCTATCGTCTGACACTCCTCGTCGTCACTTCGTCTCACAGGATTGCCCTCTACTCCTCGTTTGCCGCCTTCGCTAGTCTGCATCCCGATAGGTCGTGACAAAGGTTGTCATAGTCGATGACCTCCACATGCAAGGGTGGCACAAAGACAGCATTTTGGGTCAGGAGAATCTGTCAAGACTCTGGTTTGTAGTACCAGAAGGTGCGTGAGCCCTCTCCGTAACCAGTGAAACGGTACTTGTTCGACTTAGTGTCCAGCTTCCTGTTCTTGCCACTCTGGTCCAAGACCCACATCTCAGATCCAAACTCCTCAAGGCAGTTGACCTTCACCTTGGTCCCAAAGAAGAGCTCATACAGCGTCTTCCTTGTTGCTGAAGTGGGAATACAGTTTTTGATAAAGCAGGTATGTGCAATAGCCTTGCACCACAAGAATCTAGGCATGCCATGCTGGAACAGTGCTGTGCGCATGTAATCCAATAGCATTCGGTTTGCTCGCTCAGCAATGCCATTCTGTTTGGAAGAATGCAGAGCCATCTGCTCTTCAATTGTTCCCTTTGAGCAGATATAAGAAATCAACTCATCGTTCTGGTATTCTGGTCCACTGTCTGTCCTAAAGTGCTTGATTTCACCACCAGTCTGTGTCTTGACCAGCACCTCAAAGTCCTTGTATCACACGTGGACCTCAGTGACCAATTTCATAAAGTAAACCACCATAAACCAAGAGAAAACGTCAATGAAAGTAACAAAGTATTTGTCGCCTTGAAGTGCTTCGACTTGGGCAGGGCCCCATACATCGGATACGATTAAGTCGCCAACCTGTTTATACTGAGTCTGGGACTCCTGGGGAAGGGTGCGACATGTTGCTTAGCCGTAATACAGGCCTCGCATTGATAGTTTTTGGAGGACTCGGCTATAACCGGGAGCTCCTCCTCTTTCACGACTTGTTCGATAACCTTCAGGTTCACGTGTCCTAATACTCGATGCCACTGTTCCCAGGTCTTCGCATGAGAGGACCGTGTAATGGCCAAGTATGCCATCTGAACTGCAGGGGACGCCTCTTCTTGAGTGATCAGCTTGATATTCATACAATAGAGTTTACTCCCTGTGCATTGGCTGCCAAAGCCAATATTGGTGGACAATCCTGGTGCAGTCACTGTGACTTTGCCGTTCTTGAACGTAGTCGTACATCCTGCACTGGCGATGGCAGGGATAGAGAAAAAATTTGTAAAAAGTGCTGGTATGTGTGTGCAATTGCGCAGAAGAATTTGGGATTTTTGTTAGTTCAGGCTGATAAAGTATGCTTGTACGTTGCCACAACCAAGGATAGGGAATGTCGAACCTCCTGCTCCTTTAACAATCTGATTCGAGATCTTCTTATAGGTGGAAAAAGCAGTTGCATTCTTGACAAAGTGAGACTCAGCTCCACTGTCCACTATCCAATCTACATCCAAATGTCCTTCTGCAGCCATCATGGCGTGCACTGTTATCACTTCTTCTACTTCCTCAGCCACCGCCGCATTCTCCACCTTCTTCTTTCCATCCTTAATCTTCTTCTGGCACTCTCTCTCCCAATGGCCTCTGGCAGTTGTTACACTTGCCTCAATGCGTTTTGTTGCCTTGGGGTTCAATGAGGTACCTGGAGTATTTTGGTTTTGGCGAGACGATTCACCTTGTTTAGGCCTATAGCCATTGGTCCTTCCCCTCTGTGCGAAGAGCGCTGAATCGCTCTTGCCCTTCCTCTCCTTCCGTTGTCCTTCAGCCATGATTTTGCTGGTAATCCACTGAGCGATGTCCTCATGTTGAGCGGGGTCCGATAACTCGTGGAGGTCGGACTGTAGGGTTTGGACGAGGACGTCCCAGGAGCTTGGGAGAGACGAGGGCAGCTGAATAGCCCAATCAAAGGAGGACACATAGTTAATGCTAAGCTGGCGCAAGGTATCGTGCCAAGATTGCATGAGTCATATGTGCTCATCGATCTTCGTTCCTTCTTCCATTCGATGTGAGAAAAACTTTCATTGCAGATCGATTACTTCGCTCATGTCTACTACATTGTATGACTGGCACAGCCTATCCCAGGCTTCCTTGGAGGTGAGGATCATTAGCAGGCTCATGATTACATCATCTGAGACTGCCCTTCTAATGTTGCTTAAGGCCCTTTGATCCTTCTTCTCCCAGGCCTTGATGTCATCTGTGGTGACGACAGGGGATGTTGTTGATAATGTGGGCTTGGGAATGTTGCCGCTGACATATTCCCAGAGGCCCTGTTCTTTGAGCCAGTCATGAGCGCAAACCTTCCAGACCTTCCATTTTCAAGGTCCGTCAAGTTGATCAATCTTAAGTTGAGTGGAAGAGGAGGTAGAGGTGATGGAGATGTTTTGATTTGTTGCAGATGTGGATGCGGGTGGTTGGGTCGAGCCAGAGGATGTCATGATAGGAGGATACAGGAGACGTGGATAGGACGTGGTGGGGAATTAATTTCAAGGTCAAGGTCCAGGTGTAAGAATCTACAATGTCGCCTAGGACCACAAGACTGTGAGTGCATTGTTCAGCGGTCTGGTACACCAGCCTATTTCAGATGGGAGCAACTCTGCCCAATGGTTCTAATGCCCGATTGCCTCCTAGTGGTAGTGTTGCAGCTCCAGCTGCTTGTGCATGCTGCCTCACCGTCTCAGACCAGAGGTGGTACGTGATCTGGTGGTGGTTGTCGAGTTTCGTTTGTCCCCAATGAGCTTTGACTAGCTCTGCAAGGTCGGGGGATCGCCAGCAACTGTGGTGGTCGCAGGGCGTGTCTTCAGGGAGTCTGCTTAGCCAAGCAGGGATCGTTCCGCAAGGGAATGCGTTGATGATTCACTGGTTGACAAAGAGTATGGGTTGCCTAGGGCACATCTACTATGACATCTACGCTGGTATGCGCTCAATAGACTGGGCAGGGCCTGTGGTGTCAAGTAGAGTGGAGGAGTAGAGTGCCAAGTAGGATAGCAGTGTGGGTGTATTGACCTTAGGTATGGCCAGGGCTCATAACCTGTTGAGATCACACAGTGGAGAGCTGCCTTAGGCAAGGGAGGACAAAGACGAGTGATTGAAACTGAGATTAAACAAACGAGGGAGGCCAGGTTTATATACATGAGCAACACAGCCTCGAGAAGCAAAGAAGAACGGAAGCATCACAAGCAACATATGAAAGGAAGGTGTGGAAAGCAACTGGATCTACACGTTGCTATGGAAATACATTATTGTACCATTCCATGTCAGAGTCCATCATAGAAGCATCAAACTCGTTGCCAGGCAAGGAATGGTCTGTGACAACGACAGGACATGTGACTGTGTAAGTAGGTACTTGGAGGTTCTGCCTCAGGGTACCTGTGGGAAAGCCCAGCTGACTGAGCTGGTACAACACCACCAAGGGATTCTCTTCCCAACAGTGCATGCCCATGTCTGTTTGCTCACCCACATGCCATCCTACACCTACACCCACCACCAGTGCCTGCCTCACCTTCCACCCGCTCCCACATCCACCTGCCTCCCCACAGTTGCACTTGTGGTTGCACCCACACCTGCTGTGTTTGTTTCCACTTGTGCCTTGGCCCCCTGCTCACTGTTCCCACGTCACTGCAACCTGCTGCTCTGTCTCCCACACACCATCTTGCTCTTGGGTGCCCCACCCATTTCTGCTCCTGCACTTGGTGCTGCACACTGGTGTGCTCAACCATGTGTTGTGTGAGTCCTTTCTCACACCCAACACCTGTGTGTGCTCACCCACACCCACACCCACCTGGTCTGGCACTGTTGACTATGTTTGCCCACCTGTGCACCATCTGAAGCTCATGTGCACTGCTTGTTCACCCATTCTGTTCGCTCACCTGCACATGCCACCCACCTTGGCTCTGCATTCCCCCATGCCCTGTGGGTGTGCACACCTGTGCACTTGCACCACCTCCCTTGCACAGTTGCTGACGCTCACTCACCCACACCATACTTGCCTGGCCACTGGTGTGCTGTCACACCCACAGTGCACACCCTCTGTGTGTACATATGCATGTTGTGCTTGCCCTCACTTGCACCTGTGCTCTTTTGCGTGGGTGCCAGCCCTGCCTTGCCTGTTGCCTGCTCCCATGTGGACTGGCCTGTGCACAGTTGGGGTTGTGCCCACAGCTGCTTGTGTGCAATCTCACCCTCCATCCCAACCTCGCCCACACTCTCTTATACCCTCCCAGCCACACGCCACACCATGCCCTCTTGCCTCACAGTGATGCCCACACTCCACTCTTCTGCCCTGCACACCCTTGTGCTTGTGTGTGCTGGCTGGTCCACACTGGCTATTGTTAGTATAAGTGAATCGATACCCTTGTACGAACACCTATGGTGTTCACTTAGTATAGAGTTTCTAGTAGTATAGTTGGCGTTTAACTTGTATGTGCTTAACTCCCTTGTATGCACATATACTGTTGTATACAGTAACACCTTTGTTGTTCTTTTAGTATATAGCATGTACTTGGGTTTGCTCAATATACATCATTTATATTGTTTACACTGCATGTGCTTAAAGTATTATATACTCTAGTACTATGTTACAACAGGTTATGCCCCCCTGCACAAACCTCTAGAATTGACACATCTCACATGTCTACACTGCCTAGTCTATGTCAAATACTCCAGCTTCTTCATCTGGAACTACTCCTGTTGCACCCAATCTGAACATGTTGCAGCCCAAATCAACACCCGCTATGACAGAATCTGTCTCTGTAGGGTCAAGCACGCACAAAATCAAAAAGTTGGTGGGACAGGAGAATTTTACAACATGGTGCACCTGTATGATAGATATCCTTGTCAGTCTTAATTATTATGATATTATTGATGGTACATCAACTCTTCTGGACCAAGTGAAGGACCTAGACTGCTACAATAAATGGAAAAATATAGATCGAAAGGCATTGAGCGCTATACGCCTCCGCTGCTCTGACTCCATTGCTGTCCAGCTTACCTGCTTCACTGATTCCAAGTCCTGCTGGGACAACCTTGACGCTCTCTACCAATCTGTTACGAGCCTTCGCCGTAGGGTCACTAGTGTGACGCGGTGGTTTCTTTTAGACGTGGTAAGGTAGGACTGGGGTCCTCGTAGACTTGGGACGATAGACGGACACAACGTATAAGGCTTATAGTTAAGCCACGAGAGGTTACTTGACTTGGTGACGATGTGCCACGAGATACAAAGGATGATCAAGTGGCTAAGTACCTTTAAGCCATGAGACCCTTGGAGAGAACGACTTAAGTAAGAGGGTTGCTAACCCCTTAGTGCGAAGGTAAAGTGGGACAAGGTGAGAACAAGCTGGTCCGACCAGGCTTGCTCTCTGCTCTCTATATACTACGCAAGTACAGGTGAGTCATCTATCTAAGACAGTCAACCGCCATTCCAAGGCGAGTCAACCGGAAGAGACATGCGTACAGGCGTGAGTCAACTGCCATTCCCAGGTCAGTTAACCACTGAGCACTGCCAAGTCACCAGATGAAAGGGGGCCAGAGGTGCCCAATAGAAGAAAGCAAGAAGGAAAAGTTGGGGCTGTACGGCAGCTCACAACATTCTTCCCCCCTTTTGCGCGAGTCCATGCGCAGCAGGCGAGCAAGAAGAAGAAAAGAAAAGAGAAAAAAAAAAAAAAAAAAAGAGAAGGAAAAAAAAGGGAAACTAACTACACTATTGAGGCTACATTATCCGGGGCGCATTGTAGCAACGACTGGTTACCCATTTCTACCTTAGGGGGCCCAAACTTGGTCTGGCTTACTCCACACGCTCCTCGAACGTCTTGTCAAGATGTTCCCAGGCCTCGTACCGCTCCTCCCATCCCATGTGCTGGTTCCAGGAGTAGTGGTCAAGCCACTCGAAGAATTGCCCCTTCGACATTCCCTTTCGGAAGAGAAGGTTGGCGACTTGACCCCAGGAGAGTTCCTCAACCGGTTCGTGGTAGGTCGCCAGCGTCTTCGAGTGCCATTCTTGGACAGCATCGGCGATCCACTCCTGCATGCGATCGGTTCACACCCACCAGGTCCTGTCGGCCTTCCACTCGAGGTTGGGGAACTGGCCCTTTGACTTGGTGACCACTCCATAGACCGAGTCGCTGACGCATTTGTTGGCCACATAGAGCTTCGTCCGTGACATTTGCCAGGTGTCGTCTGGCCGTGGTCCGTCCCCCACCCACATGAGGGGTCCATGCTTTGGGTGGTGGAGGGTGCTGCCGCTGAGGGCACATCCCACTTGCTCGTGGATTGGGATGTATCGTAGGTCGCACCCGGTGTCGAGCTCCGCCACGTAGTCGAGGGCGTCCGAGAAATTGTTGATTTTCCGGCTGTCCTGGACGTACTCGCCCACCCTGTCCTTGCGGAGACGTCCGCACTCCTCCCAGATGATGATGTAGTTCCCCATGGGGACGATGGTGACTTTGGACTTGGGAGCCCATCGCGCTTGTTCCCAGGCGTTCTCGTTTGCCCTTGCATGTCGCACCTCGGGGTTGCGTCCCTTCCGCTCGTTCCCGGCGGTCTTGCTGGCGACGGCGGCGTACGACTTGCTGACAACCATGATAGGTAAGGAGGTGGAGCAGGGTTGAGGGCACAGAGGGAGTGAGGGGTGGTGATGTCTGTTGAGGCCTTCCCTAGCTCTCTTATATACCCTTCAGGCAGCGGTGCTCCTGGGAACCTCCGGCGGAAGTCCCTCATGACTCTCTCCAGCGGAATCATTTTTTCCACCCGTTCCAGGGTGTTTTCTAGCGAGTCATACCCTTTCCATTTGATTTCGTAGTATAGTTGCTTCCCCCTTTGTTCCCAACCGACAATCTTCTCGACTTCGAATTGTTCTTCTCCTTCCTCCGTTATTATCGGCGGTGGCTTCGGGGTGAATCTTCCAAAGGAATCTTCCTTGAAAGGCGTTAGCAGGTCCGTGTGGAATACGTTGTGTATCCTCGTGGTCTTCGGCAGGTCAAGTTGGTACGCATGTGACAAGATTTTTCGCATGACTTCGAAGGGGCTGGCTTTTTTGTCATCGAGTTTCTTTGAAGGTCGTCTTGTGCGAATATTTTGGGTGTTAAGCCAGACCTTATCTCCTTTTGCGTATTCAGTGATTGGTGCCATCTCCTTCTTCTGGTGGTATTCCATGGACGCCCGGGCTTCGTCCCACGTTTGTCTCATGTGAGTTGCCATGTGATTTGCACTCATGCTTCCCTCCCCTCCTTCCTCCAAGATTTGCCATCTGGGGTGCCTTCCGTATACTGTTTCGAACGCCGTTTGTCCAGTAGCAGTGTTCTTTTGGTTGTTATGACAGAATTCTGCGATGGGTAGCCACTTTGCCCAGTCGTCCTGTTCATAGTTGCAGAAGCTTCGTAGATATCCTTCTAGCCACTGATTTGTCCATTCTGCTAGCCCATCTGTCTGGGGGTGATAGGCGGTGGAGAAGCGAGGGTCCTGTCCCAACCGCTCGTATAGGGTTTTCAGGAAGTTGCTGTTGAACGTCATGCCTCTGTCCGAGATTGTCGTTTTCGGGGTTCCATGATGTTTCCAGACTTCCCTCAGGAAGAGTTCTGCTAGCTTGTCACGACCTGTCAGGACGCGCACTGAGATGTATGTATTCGGCGAAGGTGGAAGTGTGATCGATCACGTGCCCTTG
>WSTK01001022.1:0-10809 GCA_019616945.1 Ceratobasidium sp. 414 | reverse complement strand
CAGGAAATCACTCGCCCCAAATCGTCTTTCGTTAACGATGTTCGCAGTACTGGGATGTTCGTTGGGATGTTCGGGCCTAACATTGTAACATCTGAAGGGGACACCTGGAAACGTCATCGACGGATCACTCAGAGGGCTTTTTCGGAGGTGGGTACCACTCTCGCTGTCCCTCAGGTCAAATAAATCGAGGAAATGTGATAGGAAAATGCCAAACTGGTATGGTCTGAGACGGCATTCGTGATGGAAAAGTTGTTCAAGAAGTGGGACGCGGAACAAGGCCGAGAAGTCTGTATTGACAAAATCAATACGACTACCGAAGCAGTAAGTCAATTTTGACTATCATGTGCTTCACAGTCTTATGAGTGACTTGTTGCAGCTTACGCTTATGGTCATCTCGTCTGCGGGATTCGGCCAGCGGATGTCTTGGGATATGGATCCGAACAAGGCCCTACCTCCAGGCTACGCCGTTTCGTTTCAGCAAGCGGCAACTATCGTGGCAAGGAATATTCTTAGTCGGTAAGACTGGTCGTACGACCCAAAGGGTTGCGTACGCTCCGTACTTACTTTATGGTGTACTTAGATTGACTACTCCTACCTGGGCAGAAGGGTGGTCGCAGAACACCAGAACCATGGCTGCTGGATACCGCGATTTTGGGGTAGGTCGACCCACACCAATTTCCACTGGTTAAATTTAAAATTTGGATCTAGAAATACCTGCACGACATGGTGGCATCTCATCAACGCGAGGGCAAACTCGACCAAGATCTCACTGGAACTAAAACTCTTGCTCAGACCTCCACCGACAACCTATTCAAAATCATAATGGCAGCTAATGAAGATGGGACGACCGAAGAAAGCAAAGGATTTACAAATGAAGAAGTCACTGGCAAGCACTACAATCCGAACACTTATAACGATACCACGCGATATTAACCACCCCAACGTAGGGAATGCTTTCATCTTTTTGATGGCTGGGCATGAGGTAAGACTGAAACTTAGGACTAGGCGCACTGTAGATCAAACTCTTATTTTCTCAGACTACCGCTCACGGACTCGCGTTCAGTCTCGGTTTCTTAGCCGCCTATCCAGATGTTCAACAACAGGTATATGCGCAAGTAAAGAGGACTCTTGGTTCGCGCGAACGCTTGGTAATTTTCTAGCTCAAATACACACGATTAATTTCATTTAAACATATTCAACGGTCAGGAATACGCCGATATGAACGAGCTCAAGCTTGTGACAGGTACCTTCTTGGAGGCCCTTCGCATGTATCCGGGGGTCAGTTACAAAAGCAGCCGGGTTGGGATATCTAGTCGGCCTAACCCTTTGATCCAGACGCCTCGGTTGACCAAGATTGCGGCAGAAGATTCAGTTTTGAGTGTCGCACGAAATGGCCCAGGTTCGGACGAGAACACCCGACAAATTATCTTCGTTCCTGCAAAGTCCCGAGTCGCTATAGCTATACCGGCCGTTCACTACGACCGTAAGTCGCATCCTACAATATGAGATAAGCGTCTAATTGTTCGCCACACCTCAGCACGGCACTGGCCGGAACCAGAAGAGTTTCGCCCCTCACGGTTCGTCGAAGCTTACAATAAGGATGCGTTCTTGGCGTTTGGCGTTGGACGTAGAGCTTGCGTGGGCAGAAAGTGAGATATGCCGCGTTTCCTGTCCCCAGGATATTGATTGACCCGCATATATGCAGGTTTGCCGAAACTGAAGGTACTGCCGTGCTAGCGACTATCCTTTCACAATACGAAATATCTATAGATCACTCCAAGTTTCCGTCTATTCCTGGCGAGGGTCCGCAGGTGAGTATTTGACTGGGGCATGAATATTGTGCGTAGTATCCAAATGTTTCAATTAGGCACGACGGGAGCGGTTGCTTAGACCATGCCACATGATGACCCTAGCTCCAGAGAACCTGCCGCTGGTATTCAAGAAACGCATCCAAGCGTAAGACGTGTTTATAGGGTGAATAGTTGGAAATCCCAGCGGGAGTCGGCTGCGGTAGTCGTTCCGCCTCATGTATTCTAGGGAATGACCACAGCTTTCGGGAGTACCCGCAAAACACTTGTGTAAAAATTGATTATACTTGGATAAACGGGATGGAGTTGGAGGGTGGATATTCAATAGCGATGGATTACTTCTCAGCAGATTCAATCGACCGAGTGTATGATTATACTACGCAAGTAAGGGAACGACGCACACGAAACGTAAACAACTATATTGCTGCCAGACCAGTTACGACCTTTTGGTAGTGTGCCAAGAGGTTTGGCCTGGTGTTTGCATGAAACCCGTTAAATATGTGTGCTAGGGAAAGAGCAGGTCAGGTGGTGTAATCTCCTGAGCCGCGGGCGCTTGCCGGCGGCTAACATTGCCCTCCACCACCACTGACCGATTTGGATTACACTGCGGGGACCATGGTGCGTGGCAAACAACCTAAGCAGTTTGCGCGGCTAGATAACACCGTCCATCGTACAGGGTGTAAGTAACAACGATGTTTTGATGCCTGTACATTAACCTCCGCCTCGCGGCATCACACTCAAACAGAGTGTAAGTGCTACGACGACTGCATCATGTTCACACATATGACAAGTTGTGCCACAACTGTGGTGAGCTACACTGACGTACCTGCACCGTATTTCGGTTATATAGCCTGTGAGTTGTGGTTCGATTGAAGTGAACTAATTTGACGTACCTGCACTGTATTTCGGTCATATAGACTGTGAGTTATGGCTCGATTGAAATGAACAACTCTGACGTACCTGCACTGTATTTCGGTCATATAGCCTGTGAGTTATGGCTCGATTGAAATGAACTAATCTGACATACCTGCACCGTATTTCGGTCATATAGGGCGTGAGTTATGCCTCAATCGAAATGAACTAATCTGACGTACCTGCACCGTATTTCGGTCATATAGCCTGTGAGTTATGGCTCGATTGAAATGAACTAATTTGACGTACCTGCCCTGTATTTCGGTCATATAGGGAGTGAGTTATGGCTCGATTGAAATGAACAACTCTGACGTACCTGCACCGTATTTCGGTCATATAGGACGTGAGTTATACCTCAATCGAAATGAACTAATCTGACGTACCTGCACCATATTTCGGTCATATAGCATGTGAGTTATGGCTTGATTGAAACGAACTACCCTGACGGACCTGCGCCGTGTTTTGGTCACATAGCCGGTGAGTTATGGCTCAATTGAAATCAACTAATTGACGTACTTGCACCGTATTTCGGTTATATAGTGGGTGAGTTATGGGTCGATTGAAATGAACTAATCTGACGTACTTGCACCGTATTTCGGTCATGAAGCCTGTGAGTTATGGCTCGATTGAAATGAACCAGTCTGACGTACCTGCACCATATTTCGGTTATATAGCGGGTGAGTTATGGCTCGATTGAAATGAATTAATCTGACGTACCTGCGCCGTCTTTCGGTCATATAGGGAGTGAGTTATGGCTCGATTGAAATGAACTGCTCTCACGTACCTATGCCGTCTTTCGCGAACTACACCCTTATATTCCAAATTACATCCCGTCTTTCTAGCGTGTGAGTGGCATCGCATTTGGAATGGACTTCGCTGATGAAGCCTGGATGCAATATTGTACGTATAGGTGGTGAGAAATCTTTAAAACGACCCCCGACTCTGATTCACCTCCTGTTCAACATCTCTTGCAGCGCCGGGCTGTCGTTGTCGGCAGTAACATGGTGACTTCATATCACCAATTATATTGTTTTACCCGAAACCTTACATGTTTCCCAGCCCCTAGATGAAATCATCGGTCATCTCACAGCACATCGGTGCGCAGACCTCACGCATGACCTCCACCCCCCTTCGCCGAGCAATCATCCCACGGCGCATGGTGGATTTGGCTCTGTGTACAAAGAGAAACTACGTGATGGACGACAGGTCGCAATCAAGGCTTTGCGGGTATCATTCAATGCCGACGATGAAGCCGACAAGTTGCCCAAGGTAATCCAGCCCACTCTGTTCATACGCGAAAACCTTATACCGTTTCAGCGTGCAGCCCGGGAACTCTATACCTGGTCAAAGTGCAAGCACCCGAATGTCCTTCCGCTCCTTGGACTGGCAAAGGTCCAGGATCAGATCCGGATGGTATCTTTGTGGATGGATAACGGGAGTTTACCCTCCTACCTCGACAAGTATCCTGACCTCAACCGTTGTAGTATGGTGCGCGGCCTTGCTTCCCCCGTGCCGGCACAACTCACCTCATCATCTAATTAGAGTGTACACGTGTGCAAGGGCCTCAAATATCTCCATAGTATAGGAGTTGTGAGTGTTTTGCTTGTTGACATTTTGGATCTCATGCTGCGACAGATACACGGGGACCTCAAAGGGGTATCCTTAATCGTACTGCCACCAGTGGCCATCTAACCTTTTGTGGCAGAATAATGTGCTTGTATCCAACGAGGGCGTTCCAATTATCTTCGATTTTGGCAATGCAGTCCTGCAACAAGATCAAATGCGGTTCATCGATATAGTAAAACGCGGCGGGTTTACCCCGCGATGGACGGTAAATAGTTCAAAGCTTGGAGCTCGATGTCTTTGACAGTTAATGCACGCAGGCCCCTGAAATACTGGATGAGAGGGAAGTGACACAGAGCAAGGAAGCAGATGTGTATGCACTTGGCATGGTAGGTTATTTTGCCAGCGCAGATATGTAAGTGTTTGACACGTTGGTTTCAGACAATACTGGTATTGGCAATCTGTTGTACACCACTGGCATCCGAACTTCTCACTAAGCTTCGCAGGAAATAATCACCGGCAAAGTGCCGTACTTCTACATCAATAACCGTAGGACTAGTTCCTCCCTCTTGGGACCCCACACGCTGACTGGCATGTTCTGCCCGGACAACTCGCTGTCATAGTTATTGCCCTCATTAGAGCAATTGCAATAAAAAATGAAATCCCCAAGCGACCGGAGGCGCACATACCATCAAACAGCCAGCACGGGGACGCTCTCTGGTCGCTCCTGCAGAGCTGCTGGGAGTTTGAGCCAGAAAAACGACCAAGCGCGGCCATGGTGGCAGAGATTGTGAGACTGCAGCCTCGCACAGTTGCCCCCGACGCTGACCTTAATGAGTCCTAGATGAAGGGCATTACTCGCGAAGGATTGTTGCCGACAGTAACTGACACAGAGGATGTTGAAGCTGAACCTGCGCCAAATTTCCCATCACCCCCCTCACAGCCCCGCACCCCCACTATCCGTAGCAGCATGGTAGCTACTTCCACAAGAGGTTCCGCTTGAAATCCTAAAATTTCTCCTAACCCCCAAACGAAATCATCGCACATCTCACCAAACATGGATGTGTAGACCTGACGCCAGACCTCGAACCCCTTTCACCCGAGACTCAACCCGTCGCGCAAGGCGGATTCGGGTTTGTGTACTGCGGGACGTTGCGTGATGGACGACAGGTTGCAATCAAAACATTCCGAATATCGTTCGATGCCCAAAACGCCGGAGTTGACAAGTCCTCCAAGGTAACTTGGCCTGCTCCATCCGCCTGCAAAATCTTATACCATTTCAGCGCGCAGCCCGAGAGCTGTATGCCTGGTCGAGGTGTAGACATCCCAATGTCCTCACGCTGCTCGGCTTAGCCAAATTCCAGGATCAGATTTGGATGCTATCGCCGTGGATGAAGAATGGCAGCCTACCCTCCTACCTTGACCAATATCCTGACCTGAGTCGTTGTGATATGGTGAGCAGCCTTGCCTCTCCCTGTGCCGGCGTTTCTAGCTCACACCACTCCCTGAGCAGAGCATACATGTGTGCACTGGTCTTGTGTATCTCCACGGTATAGGAGTCGTGAGTGTTTCGCTTATTGGCGAAATTTTGGACTTCATTCTGTGACAGATACATGGAGATCTTAAAGGGGTAGGCTCAATCATGTCGCAGCTGGTTGCTATCTAACCTTTTGAGTGGTAGAGTAATGTGATTGTATCGAACGGGGGTGTTCCAATGATCACCGATTTCGGAAACGCGCTTCTGCCGCAAGCCGCACTGCAGTTCACCGAAACCGCAGAACGATGCGAGTATACCGTGCGGTGGGCGGTGAATAATTCCAATATTGGCGCTCGACATCATTTGACGATTGCTTGATGTGCTCAGGCCATGGAGATACTGGACGAGAGAGCGGTGAAACGCAGCAAGGAAGCGGACGTATATGCGCTTGGCATGGTAGGATAATGTACTTGCGCGTATCTACAACGATTTGACGCGTTATTACTCAGACAATACTGGTATTAGTGATCGTTTATTTATCACTTGCATCCAAGTTCCTTACGGAGTTGCGCAGGAAATAATCACAGGAAAAGCACCGTATTTCTACATAGAGAAATGTAGGACTAATCCCTCTCTTATGGAACATCACGCACTGACCAAACTGCTCTGTCCGAGCTGCTCACTACAATAGGGTCTGCTATCATCATAGCAATGGCGAACAATGAGACTCCCAAGCGACCAGAGGAGTGCATACCATCAAATAGCCAGCACGGGGAGGCTCTCTGGTCGCTCTTGCAGAGGTGCTGGGAGCTCGAGCCCGAGAAACGACCAGGCGCAGCCAATGTGACAGAGATTGTGAGACTGCAGCATCTGTAAACTCGGCCTTGTGTTAATGTCCGCGAGCTGCAGATGAAGGGAATCACTCGCGAAGGACTGATGCCTGTAGTGCATGTCGAACCGAAAGAACCAGCCGAAGCTGAATTTGCGTCAGCAGCCAAGTAAACGGTGGCGCATGGAATGAGGCTGGGGCTTTGTGCAGCGAATCCTGGACAGAGTTACAGTTGGGATGAAATCGTGTTTAAGAACGGGTTGGAATGGATCAGAATCCACGTCTTATCATATTTATCTAAGTGCTGTACCAAACAAATGAGTTCTACTTTGCGTCCAGCGCACATTCACTGGGAGCACGTGATTGGGCATCTTTATCATTTCACAAAACTGGTCAATGTGCGACCAATTCCTGATACAGGCTTTGCTATGGCAATATATCTTCCTGTGCTCCTGGGATTGATCCCGAAGTCTTGAATACTCCACGGTGTACGGCTGGCCGGACCAAAATACTTCGGCTGTGAAGTGCCCTCGAAGCACAGTTCCCAAACTGACCGCGCAACTTCCGAGGCATCTGCCTCGCTCTGGCAAAAACATGCCATCTGGAGCCCGGATGTCTAACCAAATTTGTTGGTTCTTTAGCTCGACTCAAGAGAACTGGTCTCATAGCAAGTTTTGGGACAAATTGTTCACTTTTGACATGTGGGCTCTGATTGGATGCAGCGCATGCAGCAGCCTGAGGCGCCAACTCTGGGACACGCTTCGTGTCTCCCTGGTTCTCGGGACAGGCCCAGTTCAACTAGCAAACTGCAGCATTGGGATATCTCACTGCATTGACGGGACGCGCGTGCCAATCAGTCGGACAGAATTTCCAGGGTAGGAAAAACAAGTGGAATGTAAAGAAATAGGGGAGCGAAACAATCCAGTCAGTTGATCTTTGAGTTGTGGTCAGAAGCAGAGAAACGCACATAGAGCATTCCGTTGATGTTGTGCACATCTCTATGTTCCCAACCGCCATAATGGACGTTATCCCATTGAAAACCGAAGGCTGCGAGTCACATATTTGTCAGATATCCCCAGATGAAAGTCCCAACTAATACGTACCTCATTCATGTCATTCCAGATATGGATGCCCTCAGAGCTATCCCTTCACGCCCAGTCCAGAGCATTCTCCTCACCGATCGTCTGCGGTTTGTTGAAGTTATACAAACCCTTCCACCCACCACTCCCAGCTAGCCGGATCGAAAAAGTCGACCCAAGCGCTCGAACCAGACCAGCACCAGCCCTCGAACTCTTCATTTCCGCCGGGCCGCTTGACAAGCACGTTGAGCTCCTGAGCGGCCTTGTACACTGGGTATTCCGAAGTACGGGGTCGATGATTACCACCATCTTTGAGGCCGTCAGTATTAAGGCTAAAAGAAACCAAAGATTGAGTACTGACCTTGCGTCCAACAGCCATCACGTCCTTGGTCATCTCCACTGGATCTGGGAAAGTCTTCTCGTCCCATATGAAGTACTCGTAGTCTTTCGCATACTCGATATCGAGCCAGAAGACGTCCACAGGCATGTCGGCTTCACCAAACATCTTCTAAACACCGCAAACGTCGTCAAAAGAAATATAATTCCATCAACACTAGTAATACCAAGGAACCACAGCGCAGGGAAAACCAAATTACCCGTCAACCACGCAGACTGGAAGAATACATCCCTAGCGCTGGGACCAGGGAGGATAAAAACGTCGAGGATGCCCGATTCGGCGATCCAGTGCGTGTTGGTACCAGCAGCGTCGGGGTGCGGGCGATATCGATCCATGTTTCGGAGCGAACAGCGACAAAGACGCCAAGCGTGGACTGTCCGTTATGCGCATGCAGCAGGGGAATCGATCCGTAAAGTGGCATGGTGGAAGACGCTTCATACTCGAAGACGTCGAGGTTGTAGAGCCGGTAGGGATCGCCGAAGAAAGATGATTCGCCAGTGGTGGTCGGGAGGTCCAATGGAGCAGCATGCTGAGGGATGCCGTATACCTGAGCATGGCCAGGGAAGTTGATGTCGAGTGAGAAAGACTCAGGGCCTATGCACATAAATGTCTGAATAAAGCCAAACGAAACGGAGCTTGACACGTACCTTTCAGCTTGGTATCCGTCCACGAGCCGAATGTCTCTTCCCAGTAGGCATCCTCGGTCTCGCCTTCGAACCAAGCGTTTGGTTTCACTTCGGGCTCCTTGATGACGACTTGCTCGGTCTCGGCGCCCTCGACTTTCTCCTCGGTTTTCTCTTCGACCTTTTCTCGCTCGCGAGAACCCAATCGGCCGCACCGTCATAACGCTGCCTCAACCCGCCGACCTCATCCATCCGTACACGTGCCCGACCGTCCTCGTGCACTGACACACTGGGCTCAAACTTGATACCAGGATGAATGGACGACGTGACGGGAACGGTAACCGTGCTAAAATCCGGCGAAGTCATGAATTTAGACGTATCGAGCGAATAAGGGGATATCCAGCTCGTGCTGGCATCGTGTGCACGCTGTGCAAGCGCTCGACCTTAGCAACAGAAGCCGGACTGGGAACATGTTTTGAAGTCATGGTGTTTCACCGCCAATACAGCCTCTGCGAGCACGGTGGCGATTGCAAGCTGTGTGCCCAAACGCATTTTTGACTAGATGGGGTTAGCAATGCTTCGATGCTCGTATGTGGAATGGCTCACCACGCGACAACTACGCGTTGAGGAGAAGCTGACGCATGGTGCGCTTGGTTAGTTGGTACCCGCACGACCAGCAGAGTATCGACAGCTTCGCAGATCTTGTGAACGACATGAGGTTCTGTTGCTTGTCATCCGAGCATGCAGTCTCGTCCACGTAGGCTGCCAGCCAGCTCAGTGATTAGCTGGCAATGGTCGTATGACATGCTCACCCTTGAGCTTGTCACTACACCAAGCCTTTCAGCTTGCTCCGCGACTTTGTCGACTGCAGATGCCATGGTCGGTTGTGGTGGTTGTGGTTATGGGTGAGGGTTGACTCGAAACTGATCACCATGATCGACACCCGGAGATTAGCCCAGGGTCCAAGATAGAATTAGATCGATCGCCATCAAGGCTTTTCACGTGGCCCAATGACCAATTGATTTCTTCCCAAAGAACCACAGATCGCTGGCCGATGATTTTCCCTGCTGTATAACCGTGCATTTTTCCAGCTCTCTCCCAACTTTGACCCCCACTTGCTCGCTCGTTGCTTGAGATGACTGGTATCGCGGACTCGGTACTCGCGACTGTCACAAGCGTGGGGGCTGCATTTCGAACCTTGGTGAAGCCTTCCAGCGACTACAACATTCTACTTACTAGAATATCTCAGTCTCCCGGAATTCCGTCCCTTCCAACTACTCGCTCACACCGGAAAGAAACTATCCCTGAAGCTGCTCGTCTTCGACATGCCTCGTATGCTGCCTTGCCTGTTCGCGCAGAGCCCGCAGCAGGGGATGGCCGAGGTAGGAATCAGCACGGACAACGCATACAATCCTACAGCGGCCGCTCATCTGTGTGGGACTTCGAGTGTGCTATTCAAACCCCAGGAGAACATGGACTCCGACGTTATTAATGACATCAAATCGATCTGGGCTGGCTTGATTGGCACCTCGGCAGACCGGATGCCCTGGGTCGGGAGGCTACCAACTTGAATTACCGGACGGGGTGTCCCGTCTCCTCTGGAAGGTTCGAAAATCGCCCAGCCGGGCGAGTGGGTGTCAGCCGGGTATAGTGGGGAGGGAATGGTCAATGCACCGCTGTGTGCCAAGGCGCTTGCGATGGTGACCCGGAAGCCAAACGATAACAACGTGTCTTCATGGTTCCCCGATGAGATGCGCGTTTCGGAGAGGCGTTGCAGGAAGGCGGATCCGAGTGGGCTGTTATCCGACCTCTGGGATTAATAGTTTCTGCATGTAAGCTTGACACTCGCGATGGCTTATTTCAGTCACTAAATACGTTACTGGCTGTACATCCTTGATTTGCATTGAAACAAAAAAATCTTGATATCAAGAGGCGCATACACCCTTGATCGTCGCCCGAGGAGCCCCCTGTTGGCCCGGGTGACGTATCTGCACTGCCTCGGCGCAGTCTTATGCCCGAAGAACACACGGACAAGAACTGATGAATCGCCTACACATAAGTTAAGTGGTCCAGCAACCCGCGGGACTACTCCCCGTCGAACCATGGGCTCCCAGCATCCGC
>WSTK01001021.1:0-10815 GCA_019616945.1 Ceratobasidium sp. 414 | reverse complement strand
TGCGTTCGCAAACATCTGTAAAACAAGAATTGAATTGGCCTGTTTACCTAAATGTATAGTTTGTGTCTGCGTAGACCAAGTTCAGTCACACATATGCTAAATGACAGAGGCAAGGTCAGTGGCCCCGAGGCGGGCCGCTTCTAGTTTGGAAAGGGGTGGTCGTTTGAAGCATAATTTCCCATGTCTCACAACTGGCCTGAGATACGCCTTGTGATGAAGCATTAAATAAATTAGGTGCGAATGGCTTCTTGTAGTTCCCAGGACTAGGCGGTAGTAGACAATTCAAGCCAAGCGTGGGGTTGTAACTCTCCGTTTCAGATACGCGGTCTGCACTTAAGGCAAGACTCAGCCAGTATTCACGTTCCGGGTCACCAAACTCACTATTTATATGAGTTAACATGCGATACTTCGACTGGCCTCACGAAATTCCCACGACCTCATGCTCGAGCTCAGCCTCAATTGGTGACACTCGGCCCCAAGGTACGCGGGACCCATCCCATCCCAATCTAGTCGAGCGTTGGCCCCGGGATATGCCTCCACCCCATGCGAGAGCTGCGTGCTACAGCATGCCTCAGGGTGGTGAGTTTAATGTCCCAATCCGTGCGCTACAGGTACCCAAATAGTACGCGTTTAGGAAAGGGTTCAAATGAGTGATCTGTTGGCTGGAGGTTAGCACTGACATGTAGTTCGAGGGCAACCGACGTACTTAGGGAGGGTATATGTAGCGCAGCAGTGGTAAGCAGCAACCACTACAGCGAAAATCATTGAGGTAAGGAGTAGGTAAAAGGTAGGCAAGGATGGCCAGGGGCTGGTAGGGACCAGCACGTGTAGTCAAGGCAAGGTGGTGGTTTGAGAGAGAAAAATCGCTTGCCATGTTGTTGTCATACCCTCTGTGCGTGGCCCGTGCGCTCGTGATCCGACATATCGCGTAGCCCCTATCCCCATTGCGCCCCCAGATTCATGGCCGAGTGCACATGCTTCACCCCTATCTGTTCTCGGAACATCCTAATGATGACATCCGACGCTCACCAACAATTTGCGAGTTTTACGTATAGCGCTGGGTGTGATAAGTGCGTAATAGAGCTGACAGAAGGAAGCCACGAAGTGCTGGCGTCGGGTTGTATTTGTATATATTTACGCCCGCTTGATTGACGAGCTTTTGCCCCAGGCTGGGCAACTTGAGCGCATATAGCCTTTAGAGACATATTTCAGGAGGAACTATCTCGCATCGGATGGAAATGGACCGTAAAACCCATGGCTACGATGGGTTCGACAAGTAACGTTCAACCCTAAGATGACTTATTCTCGCTGGGGAGATTGGGCGGTTAATGGGTGCCAATTGCGCTTCTGAGCACCACAGCTTGGGTAAAGTGTGTTGTTCCCTTTGAACAGCTAAATGATACATTTATAAACGGTTTTACAAGAACGAGAAGATACAGTACACTATCAACTTATACAAACATAAATGGATCAAAATCCCTAAAGCCGACGCCAATCATCGGACAAACGACACTCGCTTCTTGGCCGCCCAAACCATACAGCATCCTTGCTAGATGTACGCGTGTCCAAAAATAACATATCACCGTGCCACTCGCCCTTGCCAATCTCAGGGCCAATGGCTTTGACCGGATCGCATCCACCGAGCGGGGCTTGCCTGTAGCCATATCCAGGATGTTTGACCCCAGCACCCACCCGCGAATAACAACGGTGCAAAGTATCTACGTGGACGAGCTCCGGCATTATTTTTAGTAGCTCCACCGGAATGCTGAAATCCTTGTCGTCGTTGAACCCTAGGGAGTCTACCGAGTATGGAGGACCAGTGCCAAATTGCTCATGCGGCCACATCCCGGGTAGCAGGAAGCAGAACTCGCGAACAGACTGAAAGATAGGACCAACACGCTGCACATACTCGGTTTGAGTATTTATACAGTCATGCAGCTGCCCATCCTTGCAACCCTGAAAACAATGCGCGGATGGTCAATTGGAATGCTCCGAGGCAGTAGGAATAGATGCGCTCACGTATTCTCCGGGTTCTAAGGTAATGGCCAACTTTTGCGTTTTCGGGAACCCTTTGGAAACAGCTTGCAGGTCCATCGGCGAGATTGAGATGAAGAAGTCTCGAAAAGGCAAAGCTAAGCACCTAACGGTCGGGTGCCCCCCTATCTCCCCGAGCACTTGCAGCAGCACATTTAATACGATCATATCAGACCCCCATATGTCGATTCTGCGTGAGTCCCGGATCAAGCCAACCGTGTGTATGGGAGAACGCATAAGCAAAGTACACATCCACCGAGGCGTGGCCCACAAAGCACATAGATTTTTGAGTGCAGCGCCCTCGGATGAAAATAATGAATGCCACTCGTTGTGAGGCACAGGGCGCTCACTCTTCTCGGGCAGGACGAGATGGGTAATCCCTGTCTGCGTGCCTATGAAATCTAGGGCGCCTGGAACATGTGCGGCAATTCTGCATGACTTGAGCTTAAAGGGAAACCTCCCGCATCCTCCTTCAAGGGACAGAACGCGTGGGAGGGGTTGCTCGTTGTGTTCTCGCTTGATGCATAGTCTCTGCAGGTTTGGAGCTTGGTGTAGTACTGTCCGTATGCCCCGCATAAATTCTTGTCTTTGGCGCCACAATTGTGGTATGTCGTCCCTGCCTGGGACATAAAATTGGCTCCTAAGCGATAACCACAGGTCCATGTGAAGGATGGACGCGCATCTGGAAGGTTCTTCAAGGAGGGAACGAAACAGATAGAACGAGGGGCCATCCGGTCGGAGAATGACGTGCGTGTAGATGGCATTTTGGAGAAGAGCACGGCACCAGCGCGTGAGTGCACGAAGAGCAAGACGATCTGAAGTCGTTTCCAGACAAGCGCATATGAGAACGAGAATATCGGGATTGAGGAAGATACGGTGCATAATCTGGTCAGACTGCTGCCGTTTTGGAGTGGGGCAGGGTACGTCAACATCGTGCTCGAAAGGGATCACTACGCCATCATTCTTGATTTTTCGCTTGAAAAGTCTCGTTCCTCTTAACGGGTTGCCCATAGTGTATCGCTGACAAGGATGGGTCGCCACCAGAGAATCAAGGATAGAGTACTAAGTAAATCCGTTGAAGGCTTGGCAAAGGGGAGGGAACGCGCCACAAGCAGACGCGGTGGACGGAGGCTGTCGTCGTTAAGAGCCGGTTCGCGGCATCTTATGCAGAACGGATCGTCTCCATCAGTACAAGGTGCACCGCCCGAGCAGTGCTGAATCGGCATTGAACTTGGGCCATGATCCAAACGGAAAATCCAGAGCGTTTGGGAGAAAAGACTCTGTCACCCAAAAGCACAGCACTCGCCTCGATATAGCTGACTGAGTTTATACGGTTAAAGCGGTGGCCACAGAGAAACAAGCACACCCGAACAATCAAGAATGGTGGCGGGTAAATTTATTTCAAATGGCCTCCCAAGAGGTTATCCGTTGGCAGGCACCCCCTTTCTCGCAGAAAATGGTTCCGCATTCGGTGAGAACACGTTGGAACAGGAGAGCCTAGCAGGTAGAAAATCTCTGAGGGCGTTGGCCAGGCGGGCTTCGCTGTGCACCTTCATTGCTCAGGTTGTCGCATATATGTCAACTTGTTTCCTTTCTTTCCCGAGACATAGTTTCCTTCGGGTTTGTGCTATCTAGTTCTGATTGCGCATGGCTTTGATTTGCCCAAGATCCCATCTGGAAAGCAAGTAAACGGATACCTACATGCGGTCTCGGTATGGGAATGCCATAGTCAACCTCTGGCCAACTGATACATACTCTTGAGTTCGGCCATGTGAACATACATTTCGGTTGCTTGCATCGCATGCCCGGGGACACTATCGCTGGTCCAGAGAGGGGGTCTAGAGATCACTCCGTATGTCTATGCAAACCTGATTAGCTATCTTTCAATTAATCTTTTTTGTTTCGTCCCGTTAGTGAGCGTGCTCGATCCCCAGTGGTCTGAACTAGACTGCAACCAATTCATTGCCACAGTTCTGTAGGCTCTTTTCCTGCTCGTCGGCTTAAGAATTGAGCGCGCTCAGTAGAGTCGTTGGGCTGAAAACACTGCACCCATCACTCTGCGAACCCAAGCGAGTTGCCTATGTTCGGCTATTAATATGTAGATTACGCGTTTCTAATCCTTCCTCCATGAACAACCTCTATCTACACGCCCAGCATGGAACAAAGTCAGATAAAAAGGAAGCAACCAATCCGATGGTATGGGTCTTGTGATATGCAAAAAGAAAGGTATGTGACAGTTAAAAAAAAGTTGAGCAGAAAAAAGTCTCGAATAAACAAAAGGAACAAATCCAAGTCCAGGGCTTAACCCTCGGCCATACCCCGGTTCGCGCCCTTGCGACTCTTCATCTTGCGCTGCCTCAACCGGTTCTGCTCCTCGGGCGGCGGGACGAATCCAAGCGCAGCCGCCTTGGTCGGCCCGGCTCCAGCTCCCGTCCCTTCCTCGGCGGGGGACAACAAATCACCCTCGACCGTCTCGTCTGACCGAACACGATGTTCCAGCTCGGGCCGGCCCTGCTGCAGGAGCACGGGTTGAGGCGAGTTGCCGCATGTGATGCCGAGCTGGCGACTGTAAAACTGTGCGGCGGCGTGGAAAGCGGTTTTACGCGCGTTGCGCATGCCCCAGTCTTGCCAGGTTCTTTAAAAACGTGTCAGCTCGATCACGTCAAGTTCGAAGGACGGTTAGACGTACCCGTTGTGCGGGATACCCATTGTGATCTCCAAGCTGCGCTGAAAGTCGATATGCTGTAGTACGACACCAGTCGGAGGGTTGAACCAGCGGTTCTCGTCCGATTGGAGCCACTCATTCATCTTGTTCTCGAGTTGGTCGAGTTTGGACATGGGTGTTCGCCAGTCGACTTGGAGAGTTAGACCTTCGAATTGTTTCTACAAACAAGTAGTTGTTAGTCGAGCTGGATAGAAGAGGTGCGGTTGATAGAAACTTACCCCGCTACGCCGGACGTTTGTGCTATAATCCACAATATCAGCACCACGCATACACCAAGTATAATAAGCGTGACGCACATAAACTTGGTAAACAAGTTGCTGTTGAAATAATAAAGCGTCGTCCCATCTGCCCGCACAAACTCGGTCGCGAACAGACCCATGTGCTTGACAATCAAGTTTTCCTGCTCAATGAAACAGCGATCGCCGGTATCAAACGGACTGGGGGGGAGGGGGGCGTTATGAAATGAGAGATGCAGATGGAGTCGAGGAAACTTACTGAGTGACGAAGATAAACATAATCGCATCAAACGCAGAGCTTGCAGCGTTCTTGAAGATGAAACTCGCAGCAATACCAAGCGAGTAGACCGAGGTAAGACTGTTTCCGATCGCCACGCCGAACACGCTGAGCGAGACTGCACGACTGTCAGCACCAGCTCGTCCCCCCTGATTGGCAGACTTACTAAAGAACAAAACAACAGCCGCAAAGAACAACAAAATCCGGTCAAGTGTCTGAATCGCGGCGCTGATGTCCCTATAAAATACAAACACGTTAGTCTCATTTTTCTTTTTCAAAATGTGAAACATACCGCATACTGCGACTCAAAAACCTCCTCTCGCGGTAGACCTTGACAACAGTAGTCTTGATCTCTGCTCGAGTAATATCATCGTTTCCGTCCTGGTCAAACACTCGGAACGCGGCACGCGCCTCGTCTGGCGATGCATAGGCCGGGAAAAAGTCGGCGGGGATGAGGTACGTGCGACGACGGTCCTCTTTAAAGGCGTTGTAGATATCACGCGCGACTTTCTTTAAGTCCAAACATGTAAATTAATTGTGCCAGAGAAATGGGTGTGCGACTTGCCTTGGCCTCCTTGGTACTGCCCATCTTAAACTTCAATCCAGTCTCGTCCTCCCCATCGCCCCCCATACCAGCGCCAAACCCATTTCCGTGACCCTGGCCACGCATGTTGCGAGCATCGTGCATCACAGCACGCTTGACCGTCCTCGCAGCCTGGGCCAACAACTCGTCCGCTCCGTCCTTGTCCTTGTCCGGCGTCGAGCGTCTGGGGGGATACGAGTGCCTTACAGCTCCAGCCGGAGAGCTCGACCTGGACCTGGACTTGGCTTTGTCGCCTGACCTGAACCAACCTTTGCCCTTGCCTTTCCCTTTGCCCTTTCCTGGAACAACGTCGGACAAGCCTTCTTCGAGGAGCATCGGATCGCGTTCCATGCGCCCGCCAAAGTGGGATGAA
Source organism: Ceratobasidium sp. 414 (assembly GCA_019616945.1). Taxonomy (NCBI): domain Eukaryota; kingdom Fungi; phylum Basidiomycota; class Agaricomycetes; order Cantharellales; family Ceratobasidiaceae; genus Ceratobasidium; species Ceratobasidium sp. 414. The sequence continues at coordinate 4,587 of WSTK01001021.1, read as the reverse complement.
GCCTGGGCGTTGTGCGTTTTCCGTTTCGGCTTGTAGTCTCGGAGATGGTCAATGACTTTAATGGCAGTGTTGACCTCATCGAGGCGTTCCTTGTAGGCTGTGCGGTGGAACGAGATCGCGATGAACTGAGTGAACATTTTTTGAAGGCAGTAGAGCAAGGTAAGGAAGAAGATAAAGATGATTATTTGGTAGACCTGCCATAAAAGGAGCGCAGATCAGTCGAGGGTCAGTCCAAATCGGGAACGCGTGGACGTACGATGGGCGTGTATGAAGCGTAGCTCGCCCCCTCGTCGTTGGGGTTGTAGAGCTTGAATATGTTGGCAAAAAGGATGTACCAGGCGACCCAGGCCGTAGCGGCATAAAACGGAGGTTTGATCCACCCCTTGGTTGCGTTGTAGACTTCGATACGACCTTTGAGCTGCTCAGAGACGGTACCCCAGGCAGTACCCACAACGAACGCGACAATGTGTGGAATGAGGTCGATGAGCACTGCGATGTACCAAGAGACGAGGACGTTGGCGGCAGCCCAGAAGAGCCAAGCGGAGACGGTGTTGGTGACATAGGTACGATGTTCTGTCCGGTGGGGGTTCAGGTAGTAGAGACGAAGGACAATTGGGGCCGCGGCAAGAAGACCGGCAGTGATCGTGGAACCAATGAGTGTGGAAAAGAAAAAGATGATAATCCTAGAGAACCGTTAGCGATGTCGAGACAACGCTGTTGGGGCGTACCTGCCGCAGCCGCAACCGGTGCGGACCTTTTTGCGCTGACCGGTCGTACGCTCAAACTTGGCCTCCTGGTCAAGCAAATCATCGTCGTCGCTCCAGTCGTAGTCTTCCTCGAGATCGTCTTCGGCATCACTTCCAGCGGCGCTCAACGCGGAAAATGTGCGAAGGTTGGACGGACGAGCAGGTTTTGGGAGCTCTTCGCCATCTTCATCTGGATAGTGGACATGAGCAGGCGACCCTTTTTGTTCGTCTAGCTTGTGATCGCGTTCGTAGTCGGGTGGGTGAGCTCGGTCGATGACCTCTTGCGACTTGGACGCGTCGAGCCGGTACGGGGGCGTTGGTGGGGGATCGTTGTCCGCCGCGAAAAGATCGGTTCGCGAGTGCGAAAGGCCGAGTGAGGGCAGCCGGCGTCGAGCGGCGGCTTGGGGGCTCAGGTGCGCACCAGGGCTGTCGGTATGCTCGTGCTCGCTGCGGGGGACGTCGTGCTCGTCCCTCTGCGACATGGCGACGGCAAAGAAAAAAGAACGGGGTGGTGGAGGAGTTAATGGAGCCGATCTGGGGTGGTGACATCACACAGACCCTTGATCGTCCCTGAGACCCTGGCGCACAGGCCACGGAAGCGTTTGTGTTGCGTTTGCAAGAGACGCCCGGCGGCTATTAGTCTGGCTGCAGCGACCACGATGGACCAGCCCGAGGTGCCGACACGCAGGGCGAGCAAGCGTCCGGCAGCATCCTCGACGACCCCCCAGACGACCCAGACGTGTGCCCACTGCCGCAGTAAGCACCCGACAAATTTGTTGCTGCGCTTCCATTCATTCCATCCAGAGAACAAGCTCAGATGCAGCGGCGAACGGCCCCAGTGCTCCGCGTGCACACCCAGAAACGCGCCATGCGAGTACGACGACGCCCCCCGTGCCCCTTTGACACGTGCCGCACCCACCACCGGCACCAGCCGCAAGCGGCCCGCCCCCACCTCGACCTACGCTCAGATCAAAGAGTCACGACAGCGAAAACGAGCCGCAGCGGCACAGACATCTTGCGACTTTTGCAGGAGTGAGTTGCCACCCAGTTTGTCTCTATGCTACTAAAACAGTCGCAGATGATCTCCGCCGCAAGTGCGATGGCCTCCGCCCCTCGTGCCAGAGCTGCATCAAGCGCAACGAGCCTTGCGTCTACTCAGGCCCCGCCTCCATTCCAACGACTGCCTCCACCTCCACCGTCTCCCTCCCGCACATGCCCCGGTCCGACGATGAAGAGTCCGACATTGCTATGCCCTCCCGGTCGCACAGCCCAGACATCCCCCTTGCAGAAAGCGGCACCTCGCCCACAACACCACTCGACCCCAACGGCCCGCGCTACCCACAGGGAAACGGACTCGGCCACGCGGGATCTACCCGTAATCCAGATGGCACGAATTGTACACGCCCTGTCGCGTGTTTCTTCTGCATTAGTACGTCCGCCACGTTTTGTTTCCCATTTCGTTGTGACTTACTCAGCGCTGTAGAGGTGGAATTGCCGTGCACCGGCGATTTCCCGACATGCGTTAACTGCGTGCGCCGAAACCTACCATGCGCGTATCCGGACCCGTCGTCGTACGCACATCAGTTTCCGCGCCAGAGCGCTATGCACACCCGTCAGCTAAAGGACGGTACGCCGCATAGGAGCAACGCAGGCGGCCCACACGCTTCTCCTGGGCGCGGCCAGCTAACGCCTTCCCAGCCCGGCTTGCACTCCTCCCGCAGCCACCCTGGACCGCTCAACCAAAATCACATGCGACCTGGCCCCACCCCACCACCCATGAGCGCCAGTCCCGACTCGATGGCTCACGGTCGGCAGCGTTCGGTGTCGGGACCCAACGGCCTTGCTGGTTTTGGCGCGGAAGCGATTAGATCAGCTGCTGCGAATGTAGATAACATACCGCGATCTACATCCGGTTCCAGACCTACATCGACAGCGTCCCCTGCCCGACCATCTAACATCAATGCTACTCATTCCCGAACCCCCTCAACTGCGGCTGCACCCACAAGTACGCCATCCGGTCAACCCACGCTCTCCAACCCCATCCCACTCCCCGCCCTGCGCTCCATCGCTCAGTCCCCCTCGACGCCAATCCAAAACCACAGCCAACCCCCAACCCGAACTCCAACCCAAACGCCCACCCTAAGCCATGGCCAACTTCCGAACCAAACCCAACCCCCGACCCAAAATCAAAACCCCCCCGCCGAACGCGTCCTCGACACGGTTCGCGGCCCTTCCGGCGACGCTCGTTCTCCTGTCAATGGCGTACTCGTCTCACCCTCGGGTCGCACGCGCGACGCGAGTCTGGTGCACGGGCCTGGCACACATTCAAGATCGGGTTCGACCGGCCAGGGGGATGGATTCGTACATGAAGGTCCGACGTCGTATCGAGTGCGGGCAGGCGAAGGCGATAGAACGACCCCAAACGACACACCTCTCCGAAACGGCATGCTCACAACCCCTACAACGCAGAGCCATCCACGCCCTGGCGTGCCAACGGGGACACCGGCGCGCGTACTTCGCGTTCCTATGCGACCGCCAGATTCAGAAAACGAGCCAACGGCTAATGCGAATGATGCGCAGCGTCCAGACCCGGGTCCGGTGCCTGCCGAGTCCCGGCCCGATTCTGGTTCCGATTCTGGTGCCACTCGGGCGCCTAATGCTGTGAATGGCACGCCGAGCCGGCATGTCGAGAATCGACCAGGACCGCCTGCGACGAGTGATTCGCGAGCTAGTGCTTCGGGTCCGGTTCAGGCTCCTGCAGCTGGGTCCGGTGCTGTGCCCCCAACCACGCCAGTCCCTGCCACAACGGTCAGCCCAGCCCCACCCACGAAAACTGGAACCGGACCCGATCTTCGTCCTGCGAGCGGGAACCTAGATCCTCGTCCTCTCCCCGAAGACATGCGCAACCGTCCTATCAAGCCCGACGAGCTACGACCAAAATCCGAAGACCAACGCCTCCCTAGAACCGAGGAGCCCCGACCCCGGTTACCCGACAGTCTCCCACGTCGCCCATCCGTTCCGAGCCCAATCACGCAGCACCCAGCTCGCGACCTGTCGATCATCGCCCCAATGGGCAGACAAGACATAAGCAGACGCGATTCTGGAGGCGGAAGCGGGAGATACGACCCCAGACGAGACATCGGGGTAAGAGACGACAGGCGAGAGCCAACTTTAGGCGACAGACGCGGCTCGACGTCCGGACGAGACTCCGTCAACAACTGGCAAGCCCGATCCAACACACAACCCCGTCCGCTCCCACCCATCGACACACGCGCTTCTAATCTCAACGTGCGGAAAGAACATAGCCCACATACGCCGCGGAACCAGCCGCTCCCGCTCGAGCCACGCGGAGGACAAGCACGTGAGCGGTCGCCTGCGAGGAAGAGCAAGAGTCCAACAATGGGTGGAACCGCAGGCGCGACGACACCACAGAATAACCGGTCAAGGGCCGGATCGAGGAGGCGGAGCCAGAGTCCGCGGGGGATCCACCTGAGAGCCGAGTCTGGATCTATACGATCGTCGCCGATGGACATGGACAGTAGCTAGAGTTGATCATTGTTTGGTTTCAGGCTGGTTGGCTCGTTTTTTATTTTGCTTCTGTCTTGTTCCCCGATGGGTCGTGCTTTCGTGCATCATGGTTGTTTGTATATAACAGTAGCTGCTAGGGTTGAGGTAATGTTACACATTTCTTGCGCATATAGGCCGAACAGCTCAAGAATCTCTAAGCTATCCAACATTGCGCGGGTCCAATCCCACATCCTAATGAGAGCCCTCAATTTATGACCGGTTCCTAGCCTTTAGGTTGTCTGCGACCTCTTTAGCGTGTTTCAGAGGGGTCTTC
>WSTK01001020.1:0-10839 GCA_019616945.1 Ceratobasidium sp. 414 | reverse complement strand
GTATGCTCTGCTGCCTGGCGCAAATGCCGCTTTTCGAAATCGCCCTGACGTTCCAGTCCGGAAAAACCAGCATGGCCAGCTTCTCGACATTTATCATGTTGTATACATCGAAGAGTGAGTTTTTATTGTGTCGTGCACTCTGGTTATACTCAAATATACATAGCGATGGCAAGCGTAAAGTGTATTTGTTGGCCTTTTTCGGCCCTGCAAAACAAATGGTCAAGATGCGACACTCCCGGAAACTCCAGTTGTGATGTATGAACGGATGTTGACCCCTCACATGGTCCACTTGGATACTATTGAAGCTGTGGTTGGACGGGTCCCTCGCGGTAATCGTTGGGCTATTATTGATCAAAGCAGGAGTGGAATTCGCACTCAGTTCACCGAGGACGATGACGAGGCCGCTGCATTCGCTTAGTTGTGTGTGTTTTGTTCGCTTTTTCCACCTGCGTGCGCCTCCTGCCTGCTTCCTTTGTGTTTATAAATGTTTTTTTCTAATATAATATGCCTTGTTTTTCGTCCATAACTACACCACTATGGGCATTACATGGTTCTCTCTTGAGCTGAATTCTCTGTATATGGCTATCTAACAGTACGGCGCTGAATAAAAGTGCCCAAGGCGCTTGACACAGTGATTGCGCCAGTGCCCCAGGCGCTTGATGAGGCACCCGCGCCAGCGCTCCATGCACTTGATGAGGCACCCACCAGCGCCTTAGGCGCTTGCATAAGCGGATGCAAGCGCCTGAAGGGCTTCCCCCGAATATTGAGGCACTTCGGCCGGTGCTTCAGCGCCTAAGACACTCGTACCTGGCGCCTGTGAAAGCGCCCGGACTTCCCACAGTGGCCACCTAGCCCGATGCTCCGTGAAGCAGACAGGCAACTGGAAGAGAAAGATGCAAAAACACGCCAGGATCTTGAGGCGGAAGGGTTACCTTCAGGTCAGCAAAAGCAACTCTACAACATGCTAAACTACTGTTGACTTTGCAGTGTCTTAACTTACGATCGAGCGCATGAAGTGTATGCGTTGAACAGCTTTCGTTGTATGCCAAAAAGCGAGGTACATTGTAAAATAGCATTTATGACCAACTTCGTACATGCGCTTCTTGAAACTACATATCCGATCGCATCCGATCGCATCACGTTTCTGCGCGTGACTGCTAGAAAAACTGCACTAGAATTTAGAGGTCGGAGAGACCTTGCAGGAGCAAGGTAACGAAAAACGGTATGAACATTAGTATCGATGGTAAAGGACAGCGTATGATTGGTCGTAAAGCACAACACAGAGTAAGCAAGGACCAGACGAAACTGCGACGGTAAGCGTGACGCTAAGCCGGCTGAGGAGGGCGAGGTCTCGTGCGCCGGTCGATGTCTATGCTGACGAGCCGACTGCGTAACCCATCTTCATCAACATGCGCTGCAGTAACCGTGGAGTTCGAGTTTGCGGCGTCGGGAACTGCATGGCCGTCACGGACGGGCGAGGGTTGTCGAAGAGGAACCGAGGGCTGGGCGAGCGGCAGAGCAACGGTGGTGGGATCCATATTGTCAACGGCCGAAGTAGTCCGTGGCGTGCCGGGAAGCATATCGTCGACATCCATTGCCGAAGTGGAAGCTGGCACGTTTGGCGGCGGGTCATCGGTATCCATCGCGGACGAGGTGCTAGTGGCCGCCGCTGTGTCTCGAAGCGTATTTATGCCCGTACTTGGTATGCCGGGCTCGTTCAGAGATGCGATCGCGTCTGCGAGAACCAACTGCGCGTTAGCATGAGCCGACATATCGGCGACCGATTGGGCGGACGAGGTGCTAGCAGCCGCTGCTGTGCCTCGAGGCGTAGCTATGCCTGTACTTGGTACGCCGGGCTTGTTCAGAGATGCGATCGCGTCCGTGAGAACCAACTGCGCGTCATCATAAGCTGACATATCGGCGACCAATTCCGCGTGAGCAGCGGGCGGCGCTTCATGCATCGCAGCGTCGCCACCTAAGAAAGCAGCAGGCTCGTCGCGCGACAGGTCTACAGACGAAATTGACATGCACGAATCGTCGGTCGTTGGAGCACGAGCGCCTGGTAGTAAAAAGATCAATACTGGTTCACAGATGAAGGAAATATTACCACGTACTACTTCCATCGACGCTACCGGAGTCGTTCTCACGGCCACGGCTATCACTTTGGCTGAGCTCGGCATGCGTTGAAGACTGTGACGCAGCCAACCGAGATTCAGGGTGTTGCTATGTGGTGACGTGAGGCTCGTACTGAAGGTATTAATGGTTTTGGCTCACTGGAGTAAACGGCCAACGCACTGTGTTACTGTCAAACGACCGGTCGGTGCGGTCGATGACCGGGGTGGAGAAAGCAAGTTGCGGTTCCTGCGAGGGCCCCGGCTGTGGGGGTGTGACATTTGGATGCGTGGTTGCTGCGACCGCGCTCCTGCGTGACTCCCAGTCGGGTGGACGCGAGATGCGTAACTTTAGCATCTGGCTCGTCGTCGCTGCCGCCGTTGTCCCTACCTGTGACGACCGGGGCGCCGGTACGGACGTTCGCAATGGACCAGCCAGAGCGTTGGTTGACGTATCGACATTGGCGCTACGCGACGAGGACGCCTCGTTGATACTCCGCGTCTGTTCCGGTTGCGATCGACCTGTGGTCGCCGCCGCATTTAGATGTGCTACCACCGATGTTGATTGCCGCGGGCGCTTTGTCCCCCGCTGTGCAGAGTCGCGTCGACTCCGCTTCCTGGTATCCTTAATTTCCTGCTCTTGCTGCACGCTCTCCTCTTCTCCTTCGGCGTCGGCATCGGCATCGCCTTCGCCTTCAGCCACACCTCCACCGTTGCCTGCGCTTTCACCGCCGCTCGTCTTGTGCCGATCGTACAACGCCCCCCAGTCTGATCGAACAGGCCACCAGGGTGGTTGTCCAGTCATCACGTCGTGCTGTCTGAACTGGCGTGGTTGGCCGCTAGAATTCGCCCGCGCCAAGGCCTGCAAGGCAGCTTCCCAAGTCTGTTCGAACCCCTGTGACGCGTATTGCAGCACGTACGCAAAACTAGACGTCTTGAGGAGTATGGCTGGTTCGGTCCTTGCGCGCCCTCCGTCAGATTCCATCGAAAGCGTTTGAGTGTCAATGCTTACCCGCCACGCCAGCCTTCAATGGCCTCGAATTCTATACCGACGATATTATTTAGCTGCACACACTCGAAGTGGCGGTCATGCGTTGCCACGTCCCAATATCCGGCCTGGAAATGGCCTCCAGACTCGCCCATGACAGAGGCAACGCAACCGGTCGCCCTCACCCTACGCCAGAACCGCTGCATCAAGCCTCCAGAGGCCGGGAGAGTAAAGTCGGAGCCGTTCTTCATCGTAAACGTGAATTCGGACATGGTGCGCGTTCTCCCTGTAAAACAAGGTAAAGCACGTTTATATGGGTGGCGGATGACGATTACTTACGCTGACCGGCCTGAATCGGCGGGAGGTCCGATTCAGGTTTCAGTACGACCGTCTCCTGGACGATTCGGGGGTTGCCGTTTTCGTCCAGAGACATGATTGGGTGTCGAGTCAAGTGCAAAGGAAAGGGTTGCGGAGCGGCAGAAGGTGAACCACCTGAACCCTGAACGATGTTCACAGGCGAGCGTTTGTTGTCTGATCACGTGAGCCTGCACTTTGCGGCGTATCCACCAGCGACCTTTTGTACGTACTTTGCACTTGTGTCGCGCCTATACTAATTTACTTATGCCGTCCAGCTTTTTTGTTGAATATCTTAGGAATCGCCCTTCCATGTAGATGTCGAAGGATACACCGGCTGGCGAGGCGAACGAGCCGCTCTCGAACTATGGCATGAGTCGCGAGGATCCTGATGTCGAGGAAACGTTACTGGCGGAAGAATACTTCTTTCATGCATCGGGCACTCGTGAGTCGGCTGTTGTTTTTTATACCGAGTCCGCTTGCCTGACCAAAGGGACTTGCATTTTCAAGGTTTCACTCCGGTGCTAACTTCATTCACGTTCTTTGTCCACGGCGCCACCGTATCCATTGACATACCCGCCCTTGCAGCTACTGGCTGGAGCGGCGTGGAGGTGGTCGGCGTAGTCGGGTCGATTTTTGTCAAGGAAGGGCTATTTGGGCAATCTGGATGGTTCTCGAACTACGATCTCGACTGGTTTTGGACCCGCCTGACCAACATCGTCAAGCTCGAAGTCCTCTGTGACCCTAGGTTTCGCCGAGGGTGAGTCCTACCTAGCTTACTTGCTACGCGTGCTGCGCTGACGGTTCTTGCATTGCAGCGATGCCTGCATCTGGATGAGCACGCAACGTGGCGACTACGCTATGCTGCTACCGCATAAAGTTTATGCCGACGGGTCGGAGGACGCTCTATGTTCACTGGGGACTGGAACTCCAACCGCGCGGTTTGTGCAGCTGCCAGCCAAAGGTCCGCGTCCGACATGGTGGCCGGATCGGTGGAAAGCAGATTGGCCGTTCCCCGAGGAGACGCGTTTAGAGTGCGTTTCCGCCGACGAGCCCGAAAACAACGGCGAGCCAGACGAGCCAACGGCGTCGAGACAAGTGCCACGCGTGAGGTGGAGACGTTTAGGTCCGGCAGGCGACAAACAGTGTTCAGCTGGTTACCTGTCGAACATTAGTCAACTGGATGCATGGCATATTGAACGCGACACTGGGATGTTGCCCACCCGGCGCGTTCTCTCAACTACGAATAAAGGCAAGCGCAGCGCAGATCAGTCTTTTGCTGACAAGAGCTCCACCCAGCATCGGCGAGGTCGACCACGCAAGCGCTGATTAATTCGTGTAATCTCTCTTCTTTTTTTCAGTGCTTCGCTCCTATCCCGCTATCGCTCGTACGTGTATGCACCTTCAAACTCGTTAAATCACTATATTAGATGTTGAAATGAGCGACGGGATTCAAACTATTGTCCTCCAAGTTATTCCACCGCTCATCGCATCGGGCGAGTCTGCCAACGCTCGCCCAGCCAACTATTTCCGGCAGCAGCTCATCCACGAGCGCCCCATCGGACAAGATATCTTCCTGTTGCTCGTGCGTCACCATATCGATGGTTGTCCCGTGATGATAATTTAGCAGTCGCGACCACATGGTATGGCGCTCGTGAGCGCTCATGAAATTGGTGCTTTCTCTGGAGCTAACTCGACGTACTTAAAAGCCAGTTAGCTACTCCTGTGAGCAATCACGAGTGATTATGCGGCTCTCACGAGCGCTGTCTGAAAGACCGTGAGAACTCATGGTATTAAAAGAAATGATGAATATAAGCGTGTAGCGACTGCTGGGTGTGCCCATCAGATACAAGTTAAAAGAAACGGCGATATTGTGTGGAGTAGGGGAGCGGTACGGAAAAGGGTGAGACAAGTCGACGACATGTATACAATGCCCGGAGTGCCGTATGATGACAAATAGAGCTCGCAAGTAGCGCGAGAATAAAACTGGCGGGCGTATTAACAATAATATGAGCCGTATAATCTCGCGGGCGACGTATCAGTCACTGACGCCGTGTGGGGGAGTGGGTTGTGCAGTCTGGTCACTATTAGAGTGAGGAAGGCGTCTGGTGCGAGTGAAAGCCAAATCGGTCAGGGTGTGGTGGGGATTTTTGCGAAGGGTATTGGGGATGGTGCCAGGGACAGCAACTTTGGGGTCAGCTAGAGGATAAGCAGTCGAGGATGTGGGCATACCGGAAGTGCAAGCGACATCAGCAAAATCACAATTTTTTCTGTTTCTAGGGGCGATTGGGGCTTTTCACCACAGCAGAACGCCCGGAAAATGCTTTCAGACAAAGCTAGGGGTGCCTGGTTCCGGCGCCCGAGTGCATTCGCCCTTTCCCGGCACTCAGGTGTCCATTCGTCAAAGAAGCTCCATGACACAGGGTTCTCGTCGTCGTTGCCCTCACCCTCTGGAAGTGGTGCTGGCGTCACCTCAGCGAACAGGCAGGGAACGAGCATTCGGACGACACAAGCTGCCCTACCTTCTTCACAACCGGTCCATAGTCAGGGCCAAAGTGCCGGAGTTGAAATCGCTGACTGTTTGTGGGTGCAATTGGCGTGTCGTTGTCGTCGTTGTCGCCTTCGGGTTCGACAGGCTCGGCAAGTTTGACAGGTTCGGCGGGGTGAGGTGGGGGTACTCCATGCGAAGGGTGTGGGATGGTCGAGTGGCTTGGACGCCACCGCTGGCTACTTGGGTGTTTGCAGGATAAATAAGCGTTAGCAGAAACCCAAAAATACTTGCTAATGACATACCGGATTGATGAGGCCAGGATGAGGCAGGGGCGCACGGCGAAGACGTGACGGAGGAAGGCGCGACCAGGCTACGCGATGAAAATGCACCGGGTGTGCTCGAGGGAAGCGCGGCGGGGACACGCAATGAAGACGCGGCAGAGGCGATGGAGGAAGGTATGATTGGGGCGCGCGATGAAGATGGGGCAGAGGCATGTGGCGACGATCCAGCGGAGGCGATGGAGGAGGGCACAATTGGGCCACGCGACGGAGGTGCAGCAGGCGAGCTCGAGGAGAGCGCGGCGGGGACGTATGACAAAGACAGGTTAGGTGGGGCATCTGCGGGCAAGGACATGCTCGAGACGATAGAGGGAGATGTGATGGATGTGCGCGAAGATGCGCTTACGGTGCCTTGGCCAGCCTGAAAAATAAACACGCTTGAGCAGGGAGTCTATACGGCTATGGGATGTACGAGACTTACCTTGTTCACGTTAGTTGACGTGTAAATTTTCAGCCGAGCATTTGCCTTCTGTTGTGTGCGCTCGAGGGCCGCACGGCGCAGGTCCTTGACTCGGGATGCCGGAACTCGGGCAGGCGGGTGACTGGGAGGGGTGGGCGGGAGAGACGGGGATTGGGCCTCGGGTTTGCGGGTCGTCAGCGGCGAATCCTGATAGATCAGGTTTGCTATTCTTGTCACGTGGCAATTCGGTGTAGGCCGCGTCGATCATCATAATTATTCAAAGGTTTTACCCCCGTTTCTGACCCTCGCACTTTGCACGGCTCGGGGGTACACAGTGGAGGCTAAGGGGCAACTGGCCCTGCCAAAATCTCCACGTATTGCGTCCAGTTCGCCAATGTCGTCGTTGAAGAAGGCAATGCCGGTAGTCCAGGTTGTTGAGGGGGTGAAGAAAGAAGAGGACCTAGCGGTGGCATGCATGCAAAAGAGAGCCATTGGTGTGAGTATCCAACATATTTTTATTAACACGCTCCACTGTTACCCCAGCATGCCGAACATCAACGATTTGAGGTTGCGAGTATTTCAACACCTACAGCAGCTCAAAGACCAGACGAAAATTTGACCGCATATTGAACAATACAACAACAAAAAGGAAACGATACATGTTTTGGGACAACTATGTTTTGTATATATAAAGAAGAAAATGGAAGATTGGACGAACGGGGCCGAGGGTGAACAGCAAGGGCATCAAATACGACAAGTGCAATTGTCACCGAGTAAATGGCGTGGACGGGCACCAGACTGCCTACTGGCCTCTAAGACCGCGTGCTGCAGCTTCCCAGCCCATGTTAGAATGCGACAAGCTGGAGACTGAATTGGGCTGACCTGAGCCAATTGCTCGAACCAATCAAGCAAGCTTCCTCCTTTTTTGTCTGCTGAGGAATGCCTTCATATCTGGAGGCTCATGCCAGGACCTAGGCAAACGAGTGCTAGTTGGGTTTGTCGAAGCGTCCGTGTCTGCCATGTTGACATGCTTGCTCTTTTGGTTTTGCAGCTCCTCTCGCATTTTTGCTAACGAAGCAATTATACGCTGCCGTAACGGGGCAAGCGGAAGCGGTATCTCGACGAACGATGGAAGATCACCCACACTCGGATGCAAAGGGCAGCATCTCATAAAATCCCAGGAGTTGAGCGCGATCTCGAAGGGTTCAGTTGGCTGACATGGCTTTCCATTCTGCTCAGCCGTTTCATCAATAATGACCTGTGAGAGCATTTGAGACATCAGCCGTTCACCTAACAATGTGAAACCTTACGATCCATTCGGAACGACGGACAATGGATTTGCCTTTGTGAGACCAAATGGTGCACTCGTCGTTGACCTTGGTTGAATGGCTTGATGACAACGTTTCGGACCCTGACAATGATAAGGGCGGCGAGTCGCCGTCATTGTGTTGTTCCTGAGCCTCCTCCTGCCCACCCAGGGGTTGTGGCAACGGGGCAGGGCTGGGATGTGGGACAGCTGCAGAGATTTCGTCGGGAAAGTTGTCCTCTGTGTAAAACATAAGTAAGGGTCGCCCTATTAACAGCCAAGTAAATTACCAGAATTTTGGGCCCATGCCCTTGTCCAAACAGATATTTCCGCTTTGAAATTCTTCTGTTCACCAACAGGATACTTCATATCACAGATAATTGAAGCATGGATATGCAAATCTGACCCGTGGAGATCGTCACAAGTTTTGTTCAACACATTTTGCAGGCTCTGGCTATATGCCACCTCTAAGGTAACGCGGGGGAAGGGCGGTGACAGTGTGGTACTCCGCGATCCCGAGTTAAACGTGATTAGATAGTCGATCCGGTTGTCAGGCATATGTTGCCCTACTCCTGGAACGTTGAACCTGGCAGTACCCGAGCACTTGGCGGTGGGTCGCCCACATCGCGCGACTTGTCGGAGTAGTTGGTTGATCCCATCTTCCTGAGATGTAAGCCATTGCCCAGGATCTTCGTGAACCAACGAAGTCATCCGAAAAATGGCAGTTCGGCTGAGTTCGTCCCAGTCAAATCTGTTTGGAGTGGTGGAAGAGTGACATTGGTGGGTCAAACATTTTACTCTACCTGAGTTTCAGCCCCACAGCCTGTAGCTTATCCGCCACCTGTTCGAGTTCTTTGCGACTTATCTTTGTGAGTAGGAGAACGCGCCCTTCACCCTGGTCTAGCCAGCTTTTGATCAATTCAATGTCAACGTCCGGATTTGAATGCACAATTGTTTCAGTGTCTATTGGAGATGGGGAGTGTTGACGCAGGAAGGAAGTGATGTTGCCCTTGTTTGAGGCTCTGGATAAGTCCAAGGATAACGACGTTGACAGCATGTTGAACAAGAGAAGAAGAACATGATGGTCACGTGAAAGCAGCGATGGATCGATAATCATCTTGTTCACGTGCATTTAGGTTTACCGTAGGACCCCAGGAAGTGGGATGGATTTCAAATGTGTTCTGTATCCCTGGGGAACTAGATAGTTTTTGTATATTATTGAAAGCTGAGTATATGCAGGGCACTTGGAAGATTGGGTGTGTATAATTACAGAACTAATTGCACATTGTTCAGAGAGATATGAAGAGAGCGGCAAAGCTAGGACTGGATGGCTGGACCCCGAGAAGTGGGACACATGATTCACATCACTCCCTCGTCATCAAATCTTGTTCGACATGGCAAAGAAGTGAGTATATCTGAATCTTGGCACAAGCTACAACTGCATACCTTGTATTAGACTCAGTACTATGTCCTCGGAAGAGAGAGAGGGCAATTCAACTGGCCATTGAGGATGTCCGTGCGGGTGGTACTTCAATCCGCCAAGCAGCCGAGCAGAGAGGTGTGGCTAGGCTAGGGAAGTAAACGGATACGACCCGACCTGACCTGTGAGCTAGGCGCCGGGTCACGGTCGGGTCGGGTCGGTTTACCCGACCGGACCAAATGGGACGGGTTCGGGCGGATACCAGACCTGCGGTCAGACGGACTGTATGCATCTGTTTGTTACTGGGACAAAAATAGTATGCATATATTGTACAATCACAGGCGAGTTGAGTCAATTACAAGCCGGTATTCACGGGTTCCAAGTCGGGCTCCTCGGATGTGTGTCCTGAACCGTCGGTCAAAATCTCCACTGCCTGGTCAATGTTTGGCATCAACGGGGTCCCATACCAGGATCCCAAAGCCAGCTTTGCACGGAAGGTTGAGATACTCGTCCGGTGTTGTCGATAGTTAACAGCCATCCGCCCGCCAGAGAATGCCCGTTCCGCATCGACAGAGGAAGCTATGAATATATTTTGTAAATATAACAGAAAATATTGCAACGAATTAGCTCACCCGGGGCTGTAAGAATGTCCATGGCCATGCTGGCGGTTGGTGAGCCTTCGGTCTGCTGCCGGTTCCAGTAGGCAAAAACGCCGCCATCTGCCGCCTTGTTGTCTTTGCATGTGACCGGCGCTGCTAAATAGGCGTCGATCACGCTCAGCCCCGTTGAAGGAGCCTCGTGCGAGGTTGCAACTTGGATGGCCGTCTGCATGGTGGCTGGTACTTCCATCCATGGATTTACCGGCTAAAAACAAAGAATAACATAGTAAGCACAGCCCAAGTTTCAGAACAATGCACTCACCGGGGCAGGCCGAGCTAGATATGAACACTCGGGAGGAGGTGGAACCGAGGTGCGACGACCGTACAACCGGGTATAAAAGTCGTGGAGCATTTGGCGGACACTTTCGATTCGCACAGTTGAATACCTGTTGTTGATTAGCCATTGAAGCTTGTAGTATGGACACATAGCTACATATTAAAGTGGGCGACTTTATTCATTTATGAAATTATAAAGTACTTACCAACGGCCATGAAGTACAAATCCGATTCCTCCATCAACCGAAGGTACTTGTTCACAACGATTAGTGCTGAGTAAGCCGCGACGCGTGTGATTGGGCGCAGTATGTTATTGGTGTCGTCTCGCATGCGCTCGAGTCGGAATTTGACGACATGCATGCTTGGGAGCGCCTCATGAATCAGGACTGTGTTCTTCTGCGAGAACATCTGAGTCATTGCATCCAAGACCTGCATATTAAGTGTCAGAGAATCAGATCATGAACAGAAGATAAAATTACCTCAAGACACTGGCAGA
>WSTK01000102.1:0-74849 GCA_019616945.1 Ceratobasidium sp. 414 | reverse complement strand
TGCCCTTTAATGCCACAGCTACTTTTTGGTCAGTGTCTCCAGGCAAAATGATTGCAACACACCTCGGTAATGTTATGCGCTTTTCTCCCTCGTTTGTTTATCAATTTCTTTGTTTGTTTTTGCGGAGTGCTTCTAAAGCTGTTGCGATTCCTCTGGTATATTCACAAGTCTGTAGCCGTTCTGCTTCATGCTCTACAAGTACATGATGACCATGCAGGTCACGTGTTGCAATCATTTTGCGGGGCACTGTAAGAGCAGCCTGAGGTGACTGGTATCTGAGTACCTGGATAATGGAAATCAATGAGGTGTTGAGAAGGGAAAAAGAGATGAGTAGAGACTGACCTTGCAGGAGGCGCGGGGCATGCGGCTTCGCCTTGCCACACGTCTCTGTGTCCCAGATCCGTATAGTGTTGTCGGAAGAACCAGAGACGATGCGGCGACTATCAGGCGAGAACGCAACCGCATATACTCCAGTCAATGATACGTCGCCTGAAGACGAGTGACCTAGCAGCGGTTCCAGCAGTACTGTGCCCGTCTCTGCGTCCCACACCTGCACGGTCTTGTCGCCAGAGCCAGAGATGATGCGACGGCCGTCAGGGGAGAATGCAACGGACCACACCCGGCCTGAATGACTCGGCGACAACCGGAGAACCGCAGCACCTGTCTTCGCATCCCACACTCGCACCGTGAAGTCGTTGAAGCTTGAGAGGATGCGACGGCCATCAGGAGAGAATGCAACAGAGTATACACAGCCTGAATGGCTTCGCAGCGGTTTGAGCAATGCAGAGCCTGACCGTGTGTCCCAAATTCGCATTGTTTTGTCACCAGAGCCGGAAACTATACGGCGACCATCAGGCGAGAGCGCCACAGACCATACCCCACCTGAATGACCTTTCAGTGGCCCAAGAAGAGCAGCACCAGTTTCTGCGTCCCATAAACGAATAGTGTTGTCGCTAGAACCTGAGATGATGCGACCATAGCGGATTGAGAGCGCAACAGAGTTCACTTCATCTGAATGCCCTTGCAATGGCTCGAGTAGTGCAGCACCTGTCCAAGCATCCCAGACCCGTATCGTCTTATCGGCAGATCCCGAAATGACGCGATGTCCATCGGGCGAAAATACAACTGAGTACACCCGGCTCGAATGGCCTTGCAGCGGCCCGCGTAAAGCAATGCCTGTCTCCGCATCCCACAGCCGCACAGTCTTATCGTCGGAGCCCGAGACGATCCGGCGGCCGTCAGCAGAGAACGCGACGGACTGCACCGCATCCGCATGACCTTGCGACTGTTCGGACTCCTCGCCCCTCGCTTCTGCATCCCATATCCGTATAGTCTTGTCCCCAGAGCCTGAAACGATGTGGCGACCGTCAGGTGAGGACGCAACAGAGTACACAGTATTCGAGTGCCCTCGCAATGGTCGGGCCAGTGCAGTACCCGCCTGTGCGTCCCATATTCGTACCGTGTGGTCTGTGGAACCGGAGAAGACGAGATGGCCGTCGGGTGAGAACGTGACGGATTGCACCGAACCATAGTGACCGCACAGTCGTAGTAATGAGGCACCTGTGACCGTATCCCAGATCCGTATAGTCTTGTCGTCGGCACCCGAGGCTAAGCGACCACCGTTGGGTGAGAAGGCAACAGAATTAACTGGACTCGAATGGTCACGCAGTGATTTGAGCAACGGAGTGCCCGCCTCGGAATTCCATACGCGCACTGTCCCATCTCTGGAGCCTGAGACTATGCGATGTCCATCAAATGAAATGCGACCGAGTGGATGGGGCCTGAATGACCTTGCGGCAGCTCGAGCAGTGCAGCGCCAGTGTCGGCATCCCAGATCCGCACAAACCCGCTGGCAGAACCAGAAGCGATACGATGGCCACTAGGTGAAAACGCAACAGACCGTACCCCGCCCGAATGGGGTTGCAACACTGTAAGCAGCGCAGCACCGGTCCCTACATCCCACACTCGCAGTGTCTTATCCTCGGAGCCAGAGACGATGCGGCGGCTGTCAGGTGAGAACGCGACTGACCATACCCGCTCCGAATGGCCTCGCAACGGCTCGAGGAGCGTAGAACCCGTCCTTGCGTCCCACACTCGCACCGTCTTGTCTTCGGAGCCTGTTGCGATCCGACGACCGTCAGGAGAGGTCACGGCCGCTTTGACTATATCTGCGGCCCATATGGTTCGTAGACACGAGGTCCAATCCTGTTCCTCGCCTTGATTGAGAACGGGCAAATTCGGGAAACAACTTCGCATATGTTGCGCCGCTTGTGACCTCCCAGGCGCTAGCGCAAGAGCAGACACGTACAGGTGCGGCGTGCTCTCGGATATCGCGTCGTACGACCATAGAATGAACCGGTACACGTCGTATGCATAGTCTTGGCAGTCCTTTGCGACATTCTACTGGGGGTCGTTTGAGGTTTTCAAGTGCTACACGATAATTACTCACCGGCGCACGACTAATCTCCAATAGGGCCGATAATGCCACGCTCAGCTTCCTGAGTAGACTCAGCGCCTCGATCCAATACACCAGCTCACATCCAAACAAGAACGCTCGCAGTGGTCCGTCGACTGTGCCCCCTCGACTCCTGACGGCGTGGCTCACCCAGTAGAGACAGCTATACCGAAGCTGGGGGCTGATTGCGCCTCGCGCTCGTACGTCCAGGTTCGGTACGTCCCGGTTACGCTTGCCAGACGTCCAGAGCTCGCACATGTTGAAACGTAGCTCTGCCATCATCGTCTCTAGGCAACACTCCGTCAATAGCGCGTTCTGCTCCCCGAGATCAACACATAGCTCTCCAGACCGAGTCCGATCAGTGATATAACTCGTGAACGACGGGTGAATAATTCGAACAACGTTGTCGTGTTCATGGTCGAGATGCAGCAAGGAGGATAGACTGTGAAGCACGCGACCGATGGTATACAGGGGGACACGTCCACGCATGAGCTTGGAGAGATTGAGAATGGACAGCGGCATACAAGAGGATGTTGCTATGAGAATCCCTAGACATCGCAGGACTACCGAAATGTCGTTACTGTTGTTATTTATCACGCTGGCCCTAACAGTGGTCCCATAGAGTGCATCGAGCTGGGTGGGCGCGTTGACCGGACTAGCGCCGGCTAAGACTTGTTCCAGTCGTTTGCGTGGATCGTATCCATCTACAATAAACTTGCAAGTCGCTTGCGCCCATTGGAACAGCCCTCCCGAGCGATCAGATAGCGTGTCGACCGCATCGTTGGGCCAGCTCTCGACGGTTTGTTCCAGGTTGCTCAATTCGGCTTGGATAAATTTGCGGATGTCAGCAAGAGCGTCGTAGTCGAGCAAATTATACGCCATGAATGAGTGCGCGCCGAGTTGTGTAAAACGCTTCTGGGTGTCTGGATCTGGCCGACTAGTCACCACTACCCGCAGCCAAGGCGCAGCTCCAGAGATGTTGTGCAAACATGAGATCAGCTGTCTACGGGTGTCGGTGGTTCCGCATTCATCCAGGGCATCGACGAAAATCGTGAGTGGGCAGTCCGGTGACTCTGATTTGGTGGCCTCCTGCAGCGGCTTGCTCAGTAGTGCATCACATAGAGGTTGGATCTGCTGAGAGCATGCATCGGGATCTGCGTGGACAACGAGAACAAGCGCTCGCCCATATGGTTTCCACCGTAGCGCGAGACCGTAGGCTATAGTCGCCAGTATTCGACGTGGGTCGTGGAATTCGGGACTGTCGCGCTTGCAGAAGAAGCTCGCAGCAAGCATCCCCTGCCTGTTAAGATGTTGGCAGACAGACGCAGCAATAGAGGTCTTGCCAAGACCAGCCAATCCATAGACCCAAGCTAAGTGTTGTTGTGCGTTCGAATCTTGAGCCCAGGTAGTGATGTTGTGGATGATTTTCACTCGGGTACCAGGCATGCACGCTTGCGTGGGGTCATAGCTCGCCAAGTCTAGTGGTTTGAGCTTCGAGCGAATCACATCTAACGATAATATCAAGGAGGGTGCGATGGCACTATGGTTATTACTTACTCTCAGTTTGCACGCCTGCTCCTATATCGAAATCCTTCCTCAGGCTTTTGAGCCTAGTAATAAACGTTGGTACCACCGACCTCACGGGGGCAAGGAACCTCGTTTGAACTGCGTTGATATACGAGTGAGCTCTGCGCTTAGCACGGCAGAACGCCACATACCTCGAGAACTCCGCGAGTCGAGGCCCAGAATGAACAATGATGCATCTTCAACTAGGTTCAGCATCCCTGTCACAGTCTCGCCGAGATTCACATTAGCAAGGCGCCTGACAAGCTCCACAGAGGGTGTCATCCCGGCTAGATCCTCGACTAGCTTGTTCAAGTCCTGGTTCTGTTGACCCTGCCCTCTGAGATGCTGTGTATGTTTAGATATCAGGGTACACACTGCCTAATAAACTGCTGTGGGCACGTACCTCCCATGCCCTCACGCAGGCAGCAAACATCGGCTTGGAGCCCCCGTCAGGATCTAGCTACCAATGGCACATCGTATCATTCCGAGAGCTAGGGTATGAAGTCGACTGTACTCACATCGACCATAGCCCTTCCTAGATCGAGTAGCGTCTTGAATGCAAGCCCCGTCCTCCCAAACCTATCCACCATGTTCGGCTGACTCTCTATTTGCCGTACTTTGATAAGAGCCTCCTGGTAGGCGAGTTCAGCCTGGGACATCGTTTAGAACTGAATCAGGCAATTCATCTGGAGGACTCACGGTTTCTTCACTCAGGAATCTCAAATTCACAACATATCTTCCGCCGCCACGAACTATTGTCGAGCTAAGGTGAGGGGTATCAATGCCATGAGCAGAATGCCGTACCCATTGACCACCGCTCCGCCACTTCTGACATCTGACACACATGTGTCTCGACCCGATCGCGTATTGTGCGTATTTCAACGATCCGGATCGTGACTGTTGAACTCTCCTGTACGTCACTAGAAGACATGGGTAGTCAACACCACGCAAAAGATAGAGTAATACTAACCATGGCAAAGACAGTTTACTCCAACGTGTAGGCTGGCCTTTCACCACTCCCCCTAACCTGTAAGTTTTTCGGCCGTCCACGAGTATCTCAAGGGCAACGTCGCAATCAGATGGGTTTGGCTCGAGAGAGATCTCTGGAAGTACGAATATGCAATTAGTACGAGTAGTGAGGGCATAGAATGTCGTACCTTGCAAGCGGCGCCGGAATCTACTCTTGTCATTGGTCAACCCCCGCGAGATCATGGTGGTTGTCGCGGGGGGAGTTATATAGGAATATGTAGATTAGCTAAGTGGTCCGGTGGGCCAATCGCGGTGGTCGTAAGTAAGAGAGATGCTAAGAGAAGTCTACCGGTTCTACATCACTAGTGGCCGGGTAAGAATCAAGGCACGTAGGCCGGCACCGGTGGTATGGGAAGGCGGGCACAAGGCGTAAGCCGTTTTCGTTTTCGGCAAAATTACCTTCGGCGAACGGGCCAGCAAAGGAGAGCGAGATGTGGCTGGGACTGAGTGGGTAGATATGGTTGCGTCCGTTCGTTATCAATAGCCCAACAATTATCAAAACCATGAACAGTGTTGACCCAGGGATATTGAATGGATGGAGAGACCGAGGCCGCCATGCAACTAACGCGAAAACACCCTCTCGCCGAAAATAATAGAAAACCGAGCACAAAGCACAGACAGATCTTGGCTTTCCGCACACATAAGTCAAGGTGGTGGCGGTCAGAACGATGATGTATTTGTCATTTAGCGCGAGTTTAACAAATACAAAAGCGGTATTTATATAGCACATGGGGCTTGCAAATAAAAGGCATCCCCCCTCCAACGGTTATAATGTGCTAGCCAACAGACTACCAAACATAGGGCAATACACGCCATGGTACTTCCTTTTTGTAGCTCCTGTATCCCTCGCCGATTTTGTCGTTTTCCAAAATAGCCTTTTCCTGCAACACACCCCTCAACCCATATAATAATAGTAGTCGAGCCCGCTATACACTCACCTCCATCGGCATCTTGATGGCAAACGCTGGGACCATCACCCCGGCAAGAATAGCCAGAGGCACCCAGTTCCAAAACATCCCCTGTTAACGACAAGCGTCTCACGAGCTATTGGGGCAGTATGACGAAGGTTGACGCACTGCAAAACAAACCTCTAGAGCCATTGCATAGCTTTGCATCTTCTTAACGATAGAACACTGGCACTGCGAAGTGGATAACGTACCTGTACATTGGATGGCGTACGACACTATACGGGCCGGTTTTGATGAGCTTGGGACGTTGGCGAACCTAAAATCAGACAGTCAAGCGCGTCATTGGACAAGGGCAAGGGAACGGCTCACCCCTAGATAATTCCACTGTGAGCCCAGGTGCTTGAGAGCGGAAACCATAGCTACCCCGATGCGAATAGAGCCCACACAGCTAGCTATCCTCGTGCCGCAGTAGACCCAAGGCAAGGACATAGGAGGTAGCGTGTATTTTGCAAGCCAGCCAGGGGTTACGAAGTGATTCAGCGGAAGCGAAACGAGGAATGCTGCAGCAGGTACCAACACCCCAAGTCCATGCGCGGTGGTCAACAACTGCGCTTTAACCCGGAGAGCACGAGGCAACTCGATCCTTCTGCCTCCTTCACGCTCGACCTTTCGTATGTGGTTAGAACCTGGCCATATAAGATAACACGACACGCTGCCAGCCACCCAAGCAAGGCAGTTTAGTTTCTGCGTTTCAGTGAAGGGAATATTTAGACCAGCGATGTACGAGTTAAATGGCATCGTATAACGGGGGCTTGTGTTATCAAGGATAGGAACAACCGGCTTGTCCAAGAGCTTGTGGTCGCCGCACGCTGTGGCCGTTCACAATGAGATCATCAAGATTATGGCGCTTACCATGAGGGAATATGCAGTATTCGGCTGCACACCAGGAGAAAAAATACAGTCAGTTTGATGGGAAGACCTGAAGCGACACTATACATCTAATGAGCAGAGCATGGAGAGTTGGCTGCGGGGGCAGGGCCCAGGCCATGTAAACATCGCCACGATGACTGATCAAGTGTCCATGAAACGACACGGGTACCCAAGCAAGATGTTCAACGGTCATCTGTAATCCGGTATTTGGAGCTGGAGGCGAACACATGTTACAGGTGACGACTATGTGTCCTTGCTAGAGCATCGAGGAAAGGCTCAAGCTGTCCCATATCTAGTGAATACGATTGGCACAGCGAAGATGTTTACACAATCGGAAGAATCACGGTGGCATTCCAGCGACCGATGACCATGAACTGCCATGCACAAACCTGGCAAAGTCCATGACCCGCCGGCGACGTGAGGGCACAGCAGATATGCAGATCGACGAGTCGTCGATCATTCGCAAGTCTGGAGGGAGCCAAATAAACAACCCGCCGTCTGTTGTGGTGACCCAACCGTTTGGATTGCAATGGCGTGCAAGCAGAGAACTAGTCGATATGAGTTGGGAGTCAGCACAGCCCGAGGTAACTGGTATGTGGGAACCTGGGATATGTGAACCAATGAACCGCTGATAGGAGAAAAGCAGACGAGTGGACGTACCTGGCAGGAAACGTGCAGTTTCCGACTTGGCGCATGTGTTTGTATCCCAGACCCATATTGTGTAGTCGTCCGACCCCGAGACGATGTGGCGACCGTCAGGTGAGAACGCCGCCGAACGTATGCGATTGCCAGGGAAAGTACCAGATGGGCGGTTACGCAGCGGCTCCAGCAGTGGAACGGCGGTTGCTGCGTCCCACACCTGCATTGCACCATCCTGCGGGCCAGACACTATATGGCGGCTATCGGGCGAGAATGCAACAGAGAGCATACGGCCTGCAGAGTGGTCCAACTTCTCGAGAAGCACGGCACCCGTTTCCGCATCCCACACCCGCACCACATTCTTCCCGAATCCAAACAGCATGCGACCTGAAGAAGAGGAGGAGACGATGCGACGGCTGTCGGATGGGAACGCAACGGACCACACCGGATGTTGGTGGCCTCGAAGCGGCCCGAGAAACACAGCACCAGTCTTTGCATCCCAGATCCGCACTGTCCTGTCGCTAGAGCCAGAAGCGATCCGATGTCCGTCGGGCGAGAATGCCACCGAGTTCACACCACCATAATGCCCCTGCAGTGGCTCGAGCAGTGCGACACCCGTGTCTGTGTCCCACACTCGGATTGTCTTGTCGTTGGAGCCCGAGATGACACGATGACTGTCCGGTGAGAACACCACGGAGCTCACAGTACCCGAATGGCCATGGAGTTCGAGTAGCCCAACGCCAGTCTCTGCATCCCAAGTCCGCAGTGTCTTGTCTTCGGAGCCAGAGGCGATGCGATGTCCATCAGGTGAGAAGGCGACAGAGTACACCTTGCCAGAATGGCCTAGCAAAGGCTCGAGCAGCGCATCACCTGTCTTTGCATCCCACACTCGCACCGTCTTGTCCTCGGATCCAGAGACGATCCGGTGGCCGTTGGGAGAAAACACAACAGATCGCACACCACCCGAGTGACCCTGCGGGAACTTGGACTGCACATTCCTCATTCCTGCATCCCATATTCGCAATGTCTTGTCATCAGAGCCTGACACTATGCGACGACCATCGGGCGAGGGAGCCACGGAACGAACCGAGCCGGAGTGACCCAGCAGCTTGGCCAGCTCGGTGCCTGTCTCTGCATTCCAGATTCGTACCGTGTTATCCGTGGAGCCAGAGAAGATCAGACGACAATCGGGCGAGAACGCAACAGAAGACACCCAGTCAGAATGACCTCGTAGTGGCTGCAGCAGCGCAGCTCCGGTCTCTGCATCCCAGATCCGTATGGTCTTGTCCCAGGAGCCCGAGACTATGCGACCTCCATCGGGTGAGAATGCGACGGAAAATACCACACCCGAGTGGCCACGCAAAGGTTCAAGCAACGCGGCGCCTGTGTCTGCATCCCATACCCGCACTGTCCCGTCGTGGGAGCCAGAGACAATGCGGTGGCCACTAGGCGAGAACGCAACGGACCCCACGCCACTCGAGTGACCTTGGAGGCTGAGTAGTCCAACACCTGTCTCTGCGTCCCAGATCCGTACCGTCCAGTCGTCAGAGCCGGAAGCGATGCGGGATCCGCTGGATGAAAATACGACGGAGCGCACCAAGCCAGAATGACCCCGCAGCGGTTCGAGCAGCACAACTCCTGTCTCTGCATCCCACACTCGGACTGTCTTGTCGGCGGAGCCAGAGACAATGCGACGACTGTCAGGGGAGAATGCCACGGGAAACACCCAGTGCGAATGACCTCGCGGTGGCTCGAATAGCGAAGCACCTGTCTCTGCATCCCACACTCGCACCGTGCCATTGTCAGAGCCAGTTGCGATCCGGCGACCGTCAGAAGAGAACACAGCCGCGTTGATTGCACTCTCCGCCCATATGGTTCGCAGGCATGGTGTCCATTCCTGCTCTGCGCCTTCGGTGATGGAAAAAGTGTTCGGAAAGTGCTTCCGTATATGTTGCACCATCATCGAGTTCTCTGGCGCCAGCGGAAGTGCAGACACATACAGGTGAGGCGTGCTTTCAGATATTACATCGTAGAACAACAGAACGAATCGGTACACGTCGTGTGCGTACGACTGGCAGTCCCCTGCGATATTCTGTGAAGCGTTGTTAGACTAACTCTGATCGTTTGAACTACTCCAACATACTCACAGAGGCGAGGCTGAGCTCCAGCAAACTCGACAGCGCTACACCGAGCTTTCCCAACAAACTTAGCGCTTCAATCCAATATAGCAGCTGGCGTTCGAACAAGAATGCTCGCAGTGGGTCATCCACCGGCTCTTTGCGAGCCACGACCAGGTGGCTGGCCCAATACATGCAGCTGTAGCTGAGGTGAGGGCCGATTGCGTCTCGCGCTCGTGTTTCCAGACCCGGAACATCTCGATTCAGCAGGTGGGACGTTTCCAGGTCACATATATTGAACCGCAGCTCCTTCGTCATCGTCTCCAGGCAGCATTCTGCAAGCATTGTGTTCTGTTTCTCGAGGTCCACACACAATTCCTTCGATCGAGATGGGTTGGTGATAAAGTCCATGAACGAAGGGTGAGATACACGAATAGCATCGTCGCGTTTCTGGTCAACATAGAGCACAGATGACAGGTGTTGTACTACGTATTCTAGTGTGTCCTGAGGTATCCGACTACGCGAGAGCCTCGCCAGGTTTGGAACGGAGAGTGGCGTGCGAGTCGCAGTCGTGATGATGACACCAAGACACTGCAGCACGTCAGCCATGTCGTCCTCGTCCTCGCTCCCTGCCCCAGCCTTGATTGCGGTGGTGTAAAGGTCATCGAGCTGGGCAGAAGGGCTGCCGAGCTGGGCACCAGCCAGGACCTTGTCCAAGCGCCTCCGTGGATTGGGACCGCGCATGACGAATTCGCACGTTGTTCGTGCCCAGATGAACAGCCCGCTTGAGCGCTCGGATAGTCTACTGACCGCGTCTTTGGGCCAGCCGTCGATTCGTTCCATACTACTGAGCCGTGCTCGGATGAAGACGGTGATGTCGGGGAGGGAATCGTAGCTGAGCACATTATATGGCGTATGACAGTCCGAGCCGAGTTGCGCGAAACACTCTTGAATGTCTAGATCCGGTCGACTAGTCACCACCACTCGAAGCCAAGGCGCAGCCCGGGAGATGTTGTGCAAGCATGTGATCAGCTGTTTCCGGGTGTCGATGGTTCCGCATTCATCCAGAGCATCGACGAGCACCGTGAGGACGTGACCTGGCTGGTATGACCCCGCAACCTCTTGCAGCGGTTTTACAAGTAGTGCATCGCAAAGCGGCTGGACGTGCTTTGAACATGCTTCAGGATCATCGCTGACAAGAGCTGCAACCGCGTCGCCGAAAGGCTTGCATCGTAATGCCAGGCTGTAGGCAATAGTCGTCAGAACGCGATGTGGATCACGCAACTCGGGGCTATCGCGCTTGCAGAAGAAGCTCGCGCCGAGTACGCCTCGTTCGTCGAGCTGCTTGCATACGGACGTTGCGATGGAGCTCTTCCCAAGCCCAGCCAAGCCATGAACCCAAGCCAGCTGTCGACCTCCACTAGACTCCTGGACCCAGGTGGTTATGTCGTGGATGATAGTCACTCGAGTATCAGGCATGCACGCCCGCGTGGAGTCGTAACCTGCCAGGCGTGCTGGTTCCAGTCTCGATCGAATCACTACCACAAGAGGACAGGTTAGTAGCTAGCATTCTGATCGTTCCAATACACCCTGATGCGTGGACTTACCTTCAGCCTGCGTAAGCTTGATTTCACCTTGTACAGTCTCCAACATCTGCGCTGCTATCCGCGTATCGAACTCCATTTTCAGCCTCTCAAAATTGGTGACAAACACTTCTATCTGGTCCTGTCCACCTGAATCGAATGAACCAAACGGGAGCACCTGCGCTGTGTTACGGAACCACAACCAGTCAGCTCCACGCCCCGAATGAACTCAGGGTCACATACTCCAAGAACTCCGCGAGTAGAAGCCCAAAATGAACAGCGACACATCTTCGATCAGGTCCAACATGGCTGTCACCGTTTCTCCAAGGTTCGCGTTGGCGAAATGCTTGACGAGCTGCAGGGACGGTATCATCCTGGCTAGATCCTCGACCAATTTGTTTAGTTTGTCGTTCTGTGCATCCTGCGCCTCAAGGCACTGTGCACGTTCAAATATCAGAGGTGCAACCCATCAGGTGCGTCATTGTGGATACGTACCTCCCATGCCTTTGTACACACTGAAAATACCACCTTGGCGCTGCCAGTGGAATCCAACTACAAACAGCGCACGGTCAATTCAGAATCTGGGCTATAACTCCAGTCGTTTTACTCACGTCGGCCACTGCGCTTCCGAATGCAAGTAGCTTCTTGAACGCAGCACCAACTCGCCCAGTTCTTTCAATTACGCTTGGCTGCGTTCCTATTCGCTGGGCTTTGGTAAAAGCCTCTTGGTATGCTCGTTCCGCCTGCAGCATTGTTTGGAGGTAAATAAGGCAAGCCATGTGTGCCGTTACTCACCCTTTCGCTACCGAGAATCGTCACCTTGGCGGTATATCTCCCTCCAGCGCATCCTAAAATCCAGATTACGGTTAACCGACAATAAAAGGCGCGCAGAATGTCCATACCTATCGATATAGAGTCTTGGCCCACAACCTGCGCCATCTGATATGTAGCCGATTCTCGTTTGTTCTTCGCCATCCTTGTCTCGGTTATTGTAATGGCAATTGTGGAGGTCTCGTAGACGTCACTGCAAGGCATGCACAGTTAACCCTGGCCTAATGCCTTAGAAACCCACTGACTAAGGCAAGGATAAATCACCCCAACAAAGCAGTTGATCCTTCTTGATCTTCGGTAGCTCGTGCACCTTCTTGCCGTCTACCAGTAGCTCAACAGTAATATCATATTTGCAGCTGGAGGGCTCAAGTTTGATCTCTACGAGGATGGGTGGTACCCAGTGAGCACACTACTAAGCCGTGTGCGTAGAGTAACCGAGTATGCGAACCTTGTATTCGATGTCGGATCCGCTTCCTTCCTCCGCCAAGATGCTGCGACGCCATGGTGGTTGTAGCAACAGATTATGAATCACAAGGGCGCTAAGGAGGCCTGATTAGGCACCCACACGTTGCGACCCAGTTTCCGAAAGCAGAATAAGACATACACACCAAGTCACTAGCTTCCCCAACGGTTGGCCAACAGCTGGCCAGAGATGAAGTTATTAACTCAGACAACGCGACCAGAGTAACATTATTTGACATCGAGGTGGATACGGTCACACTGCTCCAGGACCGGCCCTCTCGTCAAACACAATTTAAGCCAAAAGAGAAAGTAGACGCATTTTAACCTCATATATCAGGCGAGTCACAAGAGTGGTGGTGGTTTGAACCAAGTTGTATTTGACATATAAGATAAACACCCGCCTGACACGCAAAAATAGGTTCACCATAACGTATGAGTCAACAAGTCACCAAAATAAAGGGAGATACAATACAGCACATCCCTTCCGTGGAGCTGGTACACCCCGCTGGTTTTAACACTTCGATTCAATTATCCATTCCGATGGTAATACTCTAGGGATGTGCATAGAGCGATGATCAAAGTTTTGACCACGCATACAAGCACACTGAAAAGGCCCCAACGCCTCCCATTATACTACCATTTACGTCTACCTCAGGTCGCGCTTAAAACCCGAAGTGTACAAAAGGTACCCAACGGACCAGCGAAACACCATCGGCCCGCATTCCATTCACCGCCAGCCTTAGCATAACCGCAGGATCAGCTCTGTCCGTCCTGCCTGTGGAGAACAGCTCCTTGTATAACGCCTCCGCCAGAACAGGCCCGTCCGCGTCATGCATCGCCCAGAGAGTGGCGATAACACTCTGAAAGCCTTGTAGATAGTTCAACGCAGCGCCAATATGCAGCGCCTCGTCTGGTCGGAGTTCATCTCCAGCCGCAGTCTCACATGCACTCAAGACCGCAAGGAACGGCATGTTGTTGCGCTGACCCAATAGCTGGGACAACTTCAATTCCCCGTCGTGCAAGTAGAACGAACTCGAAAGGGGATCGTAGGGATTCTGCCGAGCGTGGCATGCACAGTGCAAGACCAACGGATTATCCCGAGAGTGTAGCCAAGACCCACTTATGAGACTCATCTTGTCGCCAGCTTCGTTTTCAGCTAGAAATAGTTGATTTGGAGGAACGTGCTTTCGTATCGTTTCTATCTCGACCTTTGCTGCAGGTAGTGGGTTGTGGCCGGGAGTGTGTGGTTGGCTGATAGCAAGGACACGAAGTGGGGTATCCCAGCCAGGTGCAGACGCAGGAAACGAAAGGTTTTGGAGACTGGCGATATAAGACGGGACCAGGTAGTCCAAGAGGGACTCGCCCTCAGGGCGAATATACTCCCCAGCGGCGTGTATGGGGAGCTGAGTAATAGGGCCAGAAGAGTACAGGTAGACTTTGGGGGCTGAGTTTGACGAATGCTACGCGAGGTTACACCTGTTAGCTTTCCTCGTTTGTCCGGCATACAGTCACTGTACCTCCAAAGAGAGAATGTCTTTAATGGATACGCCAATTGTGTTCCATAGCGTCGACAAGACCTGGTTGAGCTGCTGCTGGGTCCTTGCAGGCGACCTTTGTGATTGTCCGGAAAGGAATTTTCGCTCTGCTGAGTTCCCGTCTGGATCCAGTTATGACTTGAACGAGCAATGTCAAGACAAGAACGCTCACCTTCCACTAGCAATGTGTCGCTCACGTCACGGAGCGTTTCTGTAACAAGAGGCTCCTCGTAGTACCCTCGGGCTAACCGGCCACCACCACGTATGACGCTCTTGATTTTCCTAGCCATTGTGCCTGCAGACTCCTGCGTCAATCCGTCGACAGTACGATGTTCGAGCGACGCATCGCCGCTACGGAGTAGGATAAGGTGCGTATGCTTTTCGTCTGGGACCAGCATGACAACAGGTGCCGTTGCCGCCAGTACACGAAGGTTCTTTATGGGATCAGGGGACATGAACTCTTCGTAACCTGGTAGCAGGCGGACTTGCGCGATCAGTTTGGCTGCACGCTGAGCCATTGCCACATGATCATCGATCTCATGCTGGGTGTCTTTTGGGTCGCGTTTAGACTTGGCTCGGTTGTTGATACTCGATATATGCAAGGCTCGCAGATAACCTCTCAAAGGAATCCCAAGTTTGGGGTGAGTTTCTGCTAGTTCCTCGATCAGTTCAGTAGGTGGGAGTGCGCGCAGCATTTGTCGCCAGGTAAGTCCACGACACTTGTCGAGTAGACTGATCGCAAGCTCGAGATCTTCATGCTGAATTGCGCATCGCGCGGCTGAGACTGCAAGATCGCCGGGGAGTCTATCGAGAACCTGTCTACGAGCCCAGAGATCGAACCCCAGGAGAGCCAGTCGATCGAATATATCGGCCAGGTGGCGGTAAGCCGAGAGAAGTGATACGTGGTTGTGTTCTCTAGCTGTCAGAACCCAAAGGAGGGATGCATTGAATTGCTGGTCGTCGGAGAGTTCTGGGGGTGGGTTGGTCGCGTATTGTTGGAAGTAAGGGATATAAGCCTCCAGGTTTTTGAGATCTTGTGGGACTTGGTCAGACCGGATTAAAGAAAGGGCGTCTTCTTTGACGATATCGCCCATGGTTACGTACGGGTTGAGGAGCAGGCGAATCAGGTTTCAACGTGGTGGCTCTGATCAATGCCTTGAGCGACGAATCGAGTGAGAATTACATAAAGACCGAATCGAGAAACCGGTAACTACAGACTTGGACTAACTCTTCAGGTTGCCCGTGTCATTGACTTCCTTGACGAAAACGACGGGGTGGGGTTATTCATTCATTTTTTGAGCTGTATGCACATATTGTCCTTCAAGCCCTATATAGTATCGATCATTCACGTATAGCATCAACCATGATATGCGCGCTCAGGTCGCGGATGGCTTTTACTTTTCTGTATTCGTGATCACGTCAAGCAGCTGGTCCCGACTTCCAACGCCCCAGTCCAGGAGCGACGACGTTTGTGTCACGTTTAAGTCCCTTCCACTGGGGGAACGTGCGGTTGAAGTTTTGCCTGAACAAATACGAGATCGGTGACCACGCTCAATAATAATAAGACTTCCACTAACCTAACCTCGGGGATATCCCCGGTCGTGCCGCGTATGTATGCCCCATCCAAACCAAGGAGAAATTCTCCGCGAGAGTTGGGTAGTTTAACGATCAACTCGGAATCGTCTAAAGTTATTTGAGCCAAGTAACAATAACGAGACCTTAGTTCTTACCCCTGCCACTACGAGCTGTGATGTCAGCCTGGTCGACCACTCGCCCGCGACCATGCCAGTTACGAGCGGTTTCTACTCGTACTTGACTTGTGCTCACTTGTGGGAGTCGGATAATTCGAGTAATGGTACGGGCTTGGGCGAGGAGCAGGGCCAGAGCGATGCCAGTGCCTCCCGCCAGGACCAGCAAGGTCAGCCCAGCACGCTGCCAAATCGGACGTGGCGTCCATTCCAGATCGTTGTTAAGCTGTTTTGGCGCGGCTTGTTGATCGGGTTTGGTAGGCGAGACTTGACGGGTCCACCTGTTCCAAATGAATTCTGCAAAGTTTCCTCTTCATGTCATGTTCATTCGTTGGCGAATAGATGGTCAGACGCGAGCTACTCACGACCAAATGATATCTATTCCGACTAGAACCCATACCCATTTTATCCACCAACTGGGTCTTCGCTCGTACAAGATTTCTTCCTTTTCGGATCGAGAGCTGCCATCCTCGGCCTGGATTGCCGTAGCAGTTGCCTTTGCAGCCTCCCGGACGATGGCGTCGACTTGGGCGTTCTCTGAATTTTTTGGGATGCGAGATGGGGGCTCTGCAGATGTGGTCGGGCTTGGCGCTGACCTCATATGCCTTGCCCGACTCAGGTCGGATGAATGTCGCAGCCGGAATACAACAAGGATAGAGTTTTCTCGTTGTACAGCTCTGGCAGTCGACACGAGAATGAGCCTGGAAAGTCTGGTCGGGGGGCGCTGCATTGTCGCTGACAACCCGATTTGAGGGTTAGTCGCAAAAGAAGGCCCTGGCGTTTGAATTTGTCCAAGCCCCTTTCATCGCTTTACACTTGCATCAACACACCACTACCATCTCCGCCCACCTGCATCCTCTCCTTGCCTGCTCTCTCATATCGCTTTCACCTCGTACATAATCGCTCTTGCATCTGCTTTGCCCGCTCTGTACTTATTTCTCTCGGTCGCCCTGGCTAGCCGGGTACAGCTCACTCTCGTTGCCCAGCACGGCTCTGCCTCGCCTCCAAACCCGATCAACCATATAATAACCCTGTAAAAGTAATGGCTGCTATGCACGGAGCCCACCGGCGGTCGGACTCGCAAACGATCAACCAGCGCGCGCAGGTATGCGGGTCGTGTCGTAACCAGCTTCATATGTTTACCCGCCTCCCCCAAGCTTGTAAATGCCTATCAAGAGCTAGGAAAGGAACTAGTGAGCGAGAAGATTCGAGTAATAGGAAATTATACACTGGGCAAAGTCATTGGCGAAGGTAAGTCGCTCGTGCCACGTCTGCCCAAAACCTTGCTCAGCATCGATTTGATTAAAGGGACATACGGCAAAGTGAGGCTCGGCACTCACCGCCTCACTCAGACTCGGGTTGCCATTAAACAAATCCCCAAGGCCCACTCTGCCCAACTGACCCGAGAAATTCACCACCACCGGCGTCTCCATCACCGTCACGTCACCCAACTCTTCGAAGTGATTGCCACCGAATCATCCATATGGCTCGTGACAGAGCTGTGCGCTGGAGGCGAGTTGTTCGATTTCCTGGTCGAAAAAGGCGGGCGATTATCAGAAGCGGAGACTCGGAGGATCATCGGCGAACTGTGTTTAGCTCTGGACTATGTCCATCGAGAGGGAGCTGTTCATCGGGACCTTAAACTCGAAAACGTACTGCTCGACGAGAAATGCTCGGTGAAACTAGGAGATTTTGGTTTTACGCGGGAGTATGACAAGGGGAAGCTTTTGGACACATTTTGTGGAACTACGGGGTGAGTGATTTCGGTGACGCGCTGTTGGGCAAGGTTAACGTCTGTTGCCTCAGATATGCTTCACCGGAAATGCTTTCCGGAAAGAGGTACTTGGGCGCAGGTATGTCCACCGTTACCTTTTATAGAGGGGTCGTATGACATGATTCGCAGAGGTCGATGTCTGGTCTCTGGGTGTAATTCTTTATTGTCTCCTAGTGGGCACTCTTCCATTCGATGATGACGATGAGAACGTAATGCGGGACAAGATTATTGCTGGGCAATATGAAAATCCGGACTGGCTTAATCCAGGTGCGCCGTTCCCCCCAATTCAGATGTCCCAAGTGTTTCTAACGCGATAGGCAGACGTGGGCGATCTTATCAGTAATATCCTTCAACAGGATCCCAACAAACGGTATACGATCTCTCAGATACTGTCTCACCCTTGGTTCACCTCGACGGAGAGTGAAGATCTCACAGTCACTCTGCCCACGCTGAAGGAGATGACTCCTATTGGGCCTCAACCCACTTCCCATCCATCCCCTCGCCCATCCCCTCACCCATCTCCCTCCACCGAGACTGTGCTGCTGCCTCAGGTTGGATCACGCTCCTCTACGCTTGCACTCAGTCCGTCAAAATCTGTTTCTGGGTCCGATACCACCGTCTATCATTCTGCGGCTTCAGATCTTTCCGTTGGTTCAGGTGCTTCTGTCTCTGACGATACTCGATCTGATTCACGTGGACTGACTACTCCCACAACCTCTGATGGTGGCCCGCTAGGCGTCGCACTCGAGGACGATTATCCCATGAGCACGGCCCCACAAACCTTGCTGGACGAAGACGATACGCAACGGGTACTTGTTGGCCCGCTGCGTCGAAACGAAAGCGAAACCACCCTGCGCAAGGTTGAGTTTCCGCGAGACGTGTCTGCGACTCCCGACTCGGCGAGCGTGTCTGTTTTCGAGGCTGTCCCTGAAACCGAGGAGGATAGCCAGAACGAGGAGATCTTGGTGCCGAAGCCGGCTGCGAAGTCGAAGGAGCGCCCGCTGGCGCCCCTCGTAGTGAAAAGGACTATTTCTAGCGGCACCGACGCTTCAGGCGCGGGGGAAGACTCGCAATTGCGTTCTGGCCCACGAAACACACCCTCACATCCGCCTAGCTCGTTCCCATCTCGCACTCCGGTCCGCACCAAACGGCGCTCGGTATCGTCCACTCTTTCCCCACCTACTTCGCCTACCTCTCCTATTTTTGGCCCGGGGCTCGAGCCGCGAGTCAACTATTTGGCTGAGCTCGAGGCTCCTGTGCCTGTCCTTTTCTCTACGCCGCTCGAGAGCGAGCTCCTAGAGAAGATGAGTGGTCTTGGGTTGGATGCCTCCCAAATCGTGCACAGCGTGCTTTCAGATGCTTGCGACTCGACGGGAGCGCTTTGGTGGATGATCAAGCGCAAGGCGGAGCAAAAGGAACGGTCGCGAATTCGCAAGGAGAAAGCAACCCGCAAGGAACAATCGTCAAAGGAGAAGGATAAGCCCGAGAAGGAAAAGGCCAAGAAACCAGCACCCCCGGTCGAACCAGCACCAATACCGCCCAAGGTTGTCGTCCCACCCGAAGATAAGCCGCTCGAGGGGTTAGGCTTGGAGCTGGCGCCGCCTCCACTTCCACCAAAGCCCACAGCGCCTGTGTTGTCGTTTGTGCCTCCCACTCCGACCTCAACAAACATACCAATAACTGTCAAGACTCCCCCTTTGGTGTCCCCAAAGACTAGCTATGGGCAGCTCTCGCTCAGCAACAGTTCGCTTGGGCGCTCCTTGTCCCCCGAAGGCGGATCCGCCCGGTCTACTCCGACTACCCCTGGCCAGACGAAGCGCTCCCGGTCCGACAGCGGCAAAGCTCGTTCGGGTTCGGTTAGTATCCTCCAGCGCGCCTCTACTGCCTTGGGTGCGGCCGTCCTTGTAAGGAAAAAGTCAGACGAAAACCCGCGGGGCCGATCGGAAGCAGAAGATTCGGCTACTGCCAAGATCACACAAGCAGCGGCTCGTTTGACAAAGTTGCAGCCAACGGCCAACGACGCACCTTCAGATCGCAGCTCCACCACCCCTACGGCTGCTATCCCTGCTTCCCCATGGGTCTTGACAGCCAACAACTCGGTAGGCGCCAAGTCGGCTGAACATGCACAGACACCAGAAGAGTCCCCAGAGGATACACTGTCGTCTCTTCCGCGTATCGCATCCAGCTCCAAGATACGGCAGCGCGCCAGTTTGCTGACCGCCTTCCGCACATGGTTCCAAGACGACAAGAAGAAGCGCAAAGAACCACTAGCTACTCATCATCTTGCAGGTCAGAGGCGGGGCAGTACTTCAACGCCTATTCCCGATCGCTCGATGCGCGGACGACCACGCGCAGTGGTACGAGGGGACAGCTACAAGAACAAGAGCCATCGCAGGCATCACGAGCACCGTGTGTCTGTTTCTTCCAGGCGGTCAAGTAGCGCAAATTCACGCCGTTCGTCCGTAGTTTCTGCTCAACACCCGCAAGTCGATGGAGCCATTCCTATTACGAGGCAACGGAGCGATCCGAGCCGAAGGTCTATTGGAAGTCATACCCCTACCAGCGAGCGCGGAGATTTTTCGTCCCGCCCGTCTTCAATTAGGTCGTTCTCGATGACTCCTGTCACTCCGAATATGCGGCGACCGCGTCACTCTAAAAGCCCATCGAACTCTTCGGCTGGGTCTGGTCGTCTGGCTCGCCGGACACAATCACCTCTCCAACAGTACCACCGTAGGGTAGGGTCGGGCTCTTCTACCAAGGTTGTGCGCCAGGTGAAGACGATACAGACACGCCATGGTCGTAGTGGATCAGCAGCCTCTTCCATACGTTCTCTCCCTAATTCTCGCCCAACCTCGTTCCACGAGGCGCTCGCAATGTTCGACTCGGACGCTGTGGCTACTTCATACTCGAATTCTCCGGAGCCTCGGCGCGTGCAGTATAGCGCGACGAACTTTGTTGCTCAGAAGAAACCGGTCACTTATGCTGGGGTTGCACGGACGAGCTGGAAGAAGTCTTGGGGAAGTGAACCTCCCGGCTGGTCGTCAAAGGTCGTGTCCCATGCCCCGCCGCGCGAGTCTGAATCGCCATCTTCCACAAGCACAAGTGGCAAAGCAAACTTGCGCGACGTCTTCACTGGCAGGCCATCGCTGAGCCCCGAGGATGATGACGAGTGGACCGATGAAGACGAGTTCCTGGGTGGATTTGGCCAAAACCGTATTCCAGGCGGGAAATATGGCGCGTCGAGACAGCTTACCACGGAGAACCTTCTTAGTCAAACAGGGACATTCTCCGGATCGCCTGCGCTCAAGAGGATGGAACTCCCGTCTGCCGGGGTTGGGTCGTCCTCGCGGGTGAACACCCCAAAACGGGTGAACCGGTTATCGCCCTCGCAAACTCCTCTGGGGTTACCACCAGCTACATCGACCCAGGTCAAGACTGAGGTTCTATCGGGACCAAGCGAGAGTACCACTTCCCTACAACGAACCGCCAGCGGACGTCGGGGCAACTTGCAAGCTGGGCGTGGCCCAGGTTTGCGCAGTAATGTGATTCAGGAGGAAGAAGAGGAGGAAGAGGAAGAGGAATGAAGCGGGGGTAGGAGATATTGCGCTGCGAGTATCGTTTGTGATCTTGTGATTTTCGATTAGCTTTAACCAGCTGTTGTAATTTGCCTAGGCCTATGCCTTCATACCCGGATGTTCACTCTACATAGTAAATCGGGACTAGCAATCTATCAATCCTTTTCAGCAAAAGTCTTTAGCACGTGTTGTAGTATTTTGTACCGCCTCTCAATTAGGCCTTTTCCGACAATCTCTCTCGATTGAGCACAGCCAAAGCGCTCGCAGCCTGTGCCGGACACCAGCACGCAAGTCATCAGGTGCGTGTTCCGTTCCACGTTTGCGCGCTCCACCAATTGTTTTTAAGGTGGCTGGTGTCGCTTGCCTACATGAGAGAACTCAATGTCGACCACCATCCTAAAAATCACTCCGGTT
This sequence comes from Ceratobasidium sp. 414, assembly GCA_019616945.1. Lineage (NCBI taxonomy): Eukaryota > Fungi > Basidiomycota > Agaricomycetes > Cantharellales > Ceratobasidiaceae > Ceratobasidium > Ceratobasidium sp. 414. The sequence goes on along the minus strand of WSTK01000102.1, from coordinate 53,283 downwards.
CTATCGAGGCTGATAGGATGGCCTGTCCCAAGACCACCTAGGCCACTGTCGACTATTGTTGAATGGATCGAGCAACACCATCCCTGTCAGTATGGGGTACCCAAGCCCTCTCTTAGTGACTAATTCTACTCTTTAATTCCAGCCCGTCTCACCGACACCAAGATCCGGCTCGCAGTCGTCAAACCTAGACTCAACGAGGACATTCTCCTATGCATCGCGGGTTTTCTGGTTACCTCACAGGATAAACTAGCACTAGCATCAGTATGTCGGTGGCATCACTTGGTCCTAAAACATACCCCATATGTCCACCTCGCCCTCTCCCAAGATATCCGGCTCGACTCCTTGGCTGCACAGTTAGTCACGAATCAGGAGCGATGTGACAGTATCTTCCACCTCGACGTTTTGTTCCCTAGTCTATTCAAACCCATCATGGAGAGTCGAGGTGACGAAGATGCGCACCATTCTCGAGAGCAGTCTTTCATCGAAAAGGTTTTTCAGGTATTGAAACTCTGCAGACGACTGAAAAGTCTATATATACACAACATCCGATGCGGCTATGTTCACTGGGGCAGTTTGAGTGCATATATGCACGATTTATATTCCTTCAGCCTCAAATCTCTCTCCCTAACTCAGTTTATCGATGGCACAGTCGACTTCGTGCGGGACCAGACTCAGCTGGTTCATCTCGTCTTATTTTCCAATACCAGAACCAGAAATACCCATGGATTCGATCTGGACACGGAACCACCCTCTCCTCTCCCCATTATTTTGCCACATTTGGAGGTCCTGTGGGCGACGCCGTGGTGGTGCAATCTCATACTTCAAAATTCTTCCATCCAGTCTCTCGGTCTCCTGCACGATGGTTCTCGGGCAGATGAACGCCACGCGTTGGGCACCCTGATTAACTCTCTAGTCGACGACGGGGGACATCCAACAGTGGACTGCTTAACACTCTCCTACGAAGATTTTTTGTGGGACCACCAGATCATTAGTCTCGATCAATACGGCGCTGCGTTTCCCAACGCTAGAAAGCTTTGTGTTACTCTCCCCGGCATAGGTTCTGGGCGCGTTGTAAGCACACCATAAGTCCTCTATGAAATGAAGCTAAATTACCTTGTAGGAGAATATCGAAACCTGTCTGAATTATGTCGAACAGCTCATTGGTCGGTATCCAACATGTCCACTGCCATCAGTCCAGGAGCTGGCGTTTCTGCGGCCAGGGGACTATTGGCCAAGCCCGCATAATGTTCCGTACCAGGTCGGACAGATGGGCGGGTGCTGTGTCATTGAGCTACTGGTTGCGCTCAACAAGCTTCTCCCGAACCTCGAACATGTCGATTTTCTGTATACTTGCTTTCAAAAGGCCTCGGGAGGTAATGGTTGGACCGGTCGAATCCGGAACTGCCGTCATTAGGGTTACGGTGGAGGGCGAAGAGCCACAGATCCAGGGCATCCTTCCGTTCGCAGAGCCTGGGATTGTTCAAGTGTCAAATCCGTGCCGTATGGACTCTTGTCCAGCCTCATGCACGCTCTTGCGTGAACGCAGAACTGCCTTTTTTTTTCTTCCCGTCGACTTGTATCCGAATCTTGAGCGAATCTCAAAGCACTTGAAACCTAATATTAATGAAAGGTCTGAGTGCACCTTCAATAAATTTGCCCGCGCGTATGGTCCTTACAAGCTAACCAGCATTACACTGAACAATCACCAAAGGGTTGTACTGGCAAGCGTGAATGGGGTAGTGGTAACCTTAATCGTTGCCATCAAGTCAATTCGATTAGCCAGGGGTTCAATTCCCCTTTCACGCAATCTTTTTGGTGTCGTCATGTGTGTGATCAAAACATGTGTATGGCTTTTGATACTGTGGTTCTTTACCAGACAAAAATTCGGTGACATGGGTTTGATACGTGTCTTGAACAGTGTACAGTTTGGGGTATTCTTGTTCCGAGCATACTTATTCGGGGGCGTCAAGGGCAAACAGTACCACCAAATACCCGTATGCTCAATTTTTGACGTACGACCTGGTTCCGGTCGAATGAGGTGAAAAGCGGGGCGGGGATACACCACCATTGCGTTGCTCAGTAAAAATATTGGGGACACGGTAACAATTAAATCCACACGCGATGGTGTATGGATTGAGATAGCGCCGTAAAAAAGATTGCGTGAAAGGGGAATTGAACCCCTGGCTAATCGAATTGGCTTGATGGCAACGATTAAGGTTACCACTACCCCATTCACGCTTATTTATAAATTACCCTCGGTGCCCACGAACACCAACCAGCACCTCTCCTGCAAAACCCCCTGTTCCCCAGACCCAAATGCATAAATCCTCGACATTGAGTTCACATATAGCCATTGTCCACTGTATACAACTACATCACAAACCAAAAAGCCATACACAAACGCAGCCAGGACAACCAGACGCGAGGGCAAAATACAACGGAGATCCACCAATTCAATCCTCCATGAGATACCAGACGAAAGCCAAAGAGTGAAAAGGAGAGTGCAAAGGGTGCGGGTATGTAGGTCGGCTGATAATAAACAAAGAATGGGGGGGTGGGGGGCCGGGATCATCGACGGAGGTACTTGTGCAGTTTGCTTGCCGTCGACGTCTGCATCGGCACTGGGTATCCATGCTGCAAATCTCTGTCCACCTGGGAACAACGTTCATATATGCTCTGCACCCATAATCAGCCTCTTACTCTCGTACACAGAACAGAAAAAACTCACATCCATGTCGAGCAGCTCTGTCCCCATGATCAACTGCGCCAAGGCCGGCCTTGGCTCAAACGCATACTCGCCATCTTCCCGAATACGCTCCTGGAAACCGTTGATCTCGTGGATGTTGTTGCCCAAATGGGTGAACTTGGCCCAGTGAATCTGGCCCTCGGCGTTTGTGTTTTGCATCTCCCCAATTCGGGACAGATCACTCGAATGTATCTCCCTGTTCCATCTCGTCAGTCATTCCTCTCAACTCGTGGGAGGTCAACTCACAAAGAAGGAATACCAGCCCCAAAGGTGTTCTTCACCGCCATCCGATACAACAGGTGGTTCTCGTTTACGCGTAACAACTTGTCCGCGCTCTGGTACTTGCGCCACGTCTTTTCCGGCACCTGCGACTGAACCACATCCCCCGCCTCGCACACACAGTTGATCCCTACGTGGAACGCGCGCAGACTCGAATAATTGTTTAGCGCGCGCAGAGCTTGGGCAATGTCGCATAGATGTGTAACGAGCTTTGCACGTTCTTGAGCGCGGTTGAGCGAGACGACGACCGACATGACCCTGGCAATCCGTTAGACTCGATCATGTGACCAAGTAACCGAGTACTCACCACTTGCCGATCCGGTCAAAGAACGCATTCATCTCGACAATTGATTTGGGCTTCCCAAGCTTATCCTCCTTTACACCTCTCCTCACCCAATCTCTCGGCTATCCAACACCATCAGCCAACACATCCAACTCGCACCACACCCAACCCACCTTGATCTTCAAAAACAGGCCCGTCTCGATCCTCGTAATCTCCTCGGCAATCTCGACGGGCGTAAATTCGAGCAACTGCGCTGCTACACCCGCCAACGCCTTCAACACGGGCGGCACCCCACCCCGTCGCGCGTCGGGGCTCATCCCGCGCGGCACAACCATCTCGCTCTGCAGCGATTCGTTCCTCGTCAACCGGCGCCCGCCAAACTCGGTCGCACCCGTCGGTGGCGACCGACTCGCCTCGGGTCCAGCCTCTTCGGGCGAGACCGCGCCGTTGGCAGCGGCAGCCATGCTATACCCAGGGTCAAACAACCCCTGCCCATCGCCAAACAACCCGTTGGGCTCTCCTCCAAAACTGAAATCGTGGTTGAAATCCAGGTCGAAATCGTACAACGACTCGTTGTCGTCGACGGGTGTGTCTGCGCTCACAAACGCCCACGAGGCGGCGTCGTCTGCGAGGCAGGGGAGCTCGTCCAAAAAGTAGGTAAACTCGGAGCCATAGTACATCAAGTGCGTGCTCTCGCACGCAGTGCGGACGACGGCGGCGAGTGCGCTTGGCGCACCGGGGGCCGCAAAGTCGTTGGGGTAGTCTTCGATCCAGAGTTGGAGGAGCTCACAGAGGCGTTGTTGGACAAATCCAGCGAGAAGGGGGTCGGCGGGGAAATCGTCGAGGTCGCGCAATCGCTTTTGGAAGCTGAGGAGTACGGTGCGGGGGGTCATGAACAGTCGATAGGTGAGGAAGAAATTGAAGATGAACCAGGGTTCTGCTCAAACCTAATCAACTCATCGTTCACACATCAACCTAGAAACGCACCATCGTCCGATACCCCAGCAAAGAACAACTTGTCCAACAGCTCATCGGGCGTCGCCCAGCGCATACATAATCTACAACATACCATCAGCCCCCCAACACAATTATTACGACATCCAAACTTACGGAGCAGGCAGCTTGCGCGGCGGCGCCTCGGATGGCGTCCCATCAATCTTGAGCTGCAGTGGCGGGGCTCGTACGTGCGGCACCTCTTCGCTCGGCTTGGGCGTTGGCACCTGCTGTACCTCGGGCGCAGGTACGGACAAAGGCAGCATCGCTGGGACCTTGGGGAACCCAAACGACATCAGACTCTCCCCGCCCACACTACGCCGACCAGCGTCCTCGGCGGGCGGAGGCGGAGGATGGAACACGGGAGGGGTGGGATTCGGGGCTGATCGCGCACCCGCATCCGAGTTATCCGAGATCCAGTTGGAGACCAAGTCACCCGCCGAACGTGTGCGCACCAGTGCCGACTTGGTAGGCTGTTGTGTGTCTCCCGCCGCCTTCTTGGCTCGAGGGATGATAATAATGCGTTTGGTGCCTAGCCAGATCATGCAGTCGTGAGAAACGTTTGGTGGGAAACGGAGGAAGAGAGGGGAAACAGCGGGGCATTATGACGGCAGCACGTGCGCTCCAAGCGGGCGAGACCACACGTGACATCATGACGATCGAGTTGAGAAGGAAGCCTTGGCTGTTGACAAAAGGAGAGACAAGGGCTAAAAAACGTACCTCGATACTTGGTAAGGTGGTCGAGCATCCACTGGAAAGTATGAACCATGTGGCTTATGCCGGCGGGTGTGCGGTTTGTGGTCCGGACAAACTGGACACCATACTGCGCACCGAGCTTGGCCGCGCGCTCGGCCGAGAGTTCTGGTGGGGCGTCTGCAGACTCGTCGATCGAGTCGGTCTTGCATGCGAGGAGGATGGCGATGAAGGAGGGATCGGTGAAACTTGTACCGATACCGGCTGTGATCGCTTGTTAGCATCAACGGGGGACAATGGAGTGGGTGACGTACCGAGAACCTGCTTTGCCTGGTTGTAACTACGCTGATCCTGAGCGTCGTAACAGACGGCCACGCCATTGAGTTTCGGAAACCCGTCTGGCCAGAGGCGCCATTTCTCACATTCAATCTCTGACAGATCAAGCAGCTCATCGGCGTTGATCTCTAGGATACGGACAGCGCCGCGACAGAACGTGGTAGACGCGACTGAACAGCGAGCCGACATGTCAACAAAGGAACAACTGGGCAGATCAACGTAGACTCACGAGTCATGGTGGGCCCGTCAGCGCTGGCAGCGACAATACGTGATTCTTCAACATCGGGAGCATTGATCGCCAGCTTGATGAGGGCCGACTTGCCACACGCCTTGGAGCCAACGACACCCAGGACATAATCCGGCTGGGCACTCGCGACCGGCGCGACTTTTTGCGGAGGCTGTCGACAGTCGTTAGCTCGACGCAGTACCAGGGACCGAAAGACTGACCATGGCAGGGTCGAGACGAGAGAGGTGATCGCTGGTGTGTCCGTCGCGTGTGGTGGGCGTCTGCACTCGCGGGGCGCTTCGAAACGAGTTGACCCTAACCGGAGCGTGATCTGCTGCTCGGTCCCGCAACGCCGGGGGCAACGGCTCGCTGGGCGACGAGAGTGGCGGCAGGTGAAGCGGCGCAGACTTGCGCCGGCTGAGGGCAGGCAGACGCAGGCCGCCCCTGGGCTCAACATCGCTCACAGGCGTGCTCGGCGGCAGACTCGCGTTCGTCATGCTCGGCGAGATGCTGAGCGCGCCGCCACTGACACTCCCGCTGCTCCCACTAAGCGTCGAAAACGTGTCGCGGGTGGGTGTGCGCAGGTCGAGCGCGGACTTGCTCGTGGTGCGCAGGTCCTTGGCCTTTTTGGTCGGCAGAGGTGGGGCCTGGTACATGCTCGGGAACGAGTCGGCCACAGCGCGGGCGGTGCGCGCCGAGCCGACTGTGTCGTCGCTGCCACCCGAACGCACGCTGGGCGCGACGGACCCGATCGTCTTGGACCTGCTTGGCGTCGTCGGCAGCTTCTTTTTGGTCGGGAGGGGCGCGACGTGGTGCATGGCGGGCGGGCTGTAGTTGCGGCGCGGACGCTTGTCCTTGGTCTTTCCGCTCGAGTTGGACGACTTGACGGACGGTGCGCCTGGCAGTGAAAAAGTCAGGCTCAGAGTGATGTGAATAATAAGAGCGTGGCGCTACCCCCACTGCTAGCCTTCTTTAGCCCGATCCCAATCAGCTCGTGGACTTGACACAACAAAATCAGATGCACGCACTTCGATACTCGGCCCCTCTTCAGCCCCCGGTGTCCGGTGCGAGTTCGAGTTGGACATGCTTCAGTGCTCGATATCAGGTGGTGGTCAGGACAGGCAGCGCCAACAGATGGTGGAAGAGGGGAATATGCCGGCGCGACGACTCTTATATCCGTTTAAATAACGATAAATAACAGCCCATGTGAATTGGCCAGGCACAGTCTCGGCCTGTCGTCGACGTCCGCTCGGTGCCGGCCCTCGCTTGAGCAGCCTATCGATCGGTGCCTGTCACCACGAATGAAACCTCTTCGCCAGCTTATACCTCTCAGCATGAAAGTTTAAAGAAAAGATTCACAATCATTCTACCGTACACAATTAAGTCAAAGCCCGAAGTTCCCCCAAAGCACAGTCCAGTCACAAAAATCGCTCAGTTTTTCCACAGCGAAGCCACCACGTCCTGCATCCTCCCATCCCGGATCGCCTAGCACAAAAAATTCAGCACAGGTCAAATGCTCGGAAACACCCGCGTCTCACCTCGTAGATCAGCGCCACATTCTGGCCAATCGACAAATCGGTCCAGCCCTCCTCGAACCGGTTCAAATTGTCCAGCCCGTGCATCTTGACGCCCAGCTTGACCCGCACAAACTCGTACACCGGCCGCGTGTTGCCCAGCAACTCGGCCGCCGGCGCCGGGCCCCGCCTGCCGGTCAGGTACTCGACCCGCAACCGCTCGTACAACTCGGCCGAGCGGCCCGCGACGGACTCCCGGAACGCCGGGATCGCCGTGAGCTCAGAGCCAGCGAGCAGATCGATGAGTGGCGCAGACGCGGCGGCCGCAGCAGTGCGCATACGCGGGACAGCATCCATCGTCGCCGTCGCCTCGAACGAGTCCATCACCGCCTTGAACACCGGTGCTTGCAGGCTTGCTAGCGACGTCGAGAAGTTGCGTCCAAGCTCCTCGGACACGATCTGCGCAACACCAGCCGCGAGCTCACGCTGCTGAGCACGGAGGTCAACAGCCTGGCACACGATGTACATATATGACGCCGTCAGGAGCGAGAGTACATCGAGCGCTTGGACGGTCGCGCGAGCAGAGATCAGCGCCAACGAGCTATCAAACTCAATCAGCTAAATTGCGTCATCGCTAAATCTCCAAACGCTCACTTGACAGCCTGGTTGTGCATCTCGGCGCTCTGGATGTGTGTCGAAACCGGGTTGGCGAGGAAACCGAGCTCGCTGACATACGCAGCAGTGGCGATGTCAAGGCCCTTGGCGTGGTAGTTGACCGACGGGTCCGACGCTGCGAGCGAAGGAGGCAGCCCCCGGTTAAATGCCGGGTTCAGTAGCTCGGTCGACTGCGCAAACATGATTTTTCCAAGATGGTGCAACGCAAGGCGCGTTTTTTCCATCGCATTCGTCACCGCCATCGCCTGGAAGTTACCTCCGTGGTGCACATGCCCAGTCTCGCCGTCCACCAACGGGTTGTCGGTTGCTAGAGTGGTCAGGTCAGCCTGGGCCAAAAAGCTCGGCCGAGAGACCTACTGGTGTTGCACTCTTGCGTCACCACCGTCCAGGCATGGAGGATGTCCTCGAGCTGGGGCCCGATAAACTGCGGCGCTGTGCGGAGCGGATACCGGTCCTGTCGGAGCGTGCCCTCGTCCTCTTCAATCGTCACCTCCTTTTCCTCGCCGCGTTGAGCGAGCGAGCTGCCCTCGAGCAAGTTCCAGATCTGCTGCGCCGACTCGACCTGGCCGGGATGGGGCCTCGCCACGGCATGGATAAACGGATGGTGGGAAGCTACGAAATTAATTCGATAGGTCAAGCACAATAAACTCATCAACTCACCCTGGGTCCCGACGAGCGCTTCGGTGCCCATCGCAGTCAACACCTGCGCGAGCATACCCATGTGCACCGCGTCGTTGAGCGCAAGGCTCGCAACAGCCGCAGAAAACGCCGTGCCGTTGAGCAAACCGAGATGCTCCTTGGGCGCAAGCTTCAATGGCTCGATCCCAGCAGCCTGCAGCGCCGCACGCGACGAGGTAATCCCGCGCGGGCCCTCGGCGCACCGCTTGCCGTGAAAGACACGGATTTGCTCGTTGCCGAAGATAGTACCCGCGACATATGATAGTGGCGAGAGGTCTACGGGGCGATAAGAAACTCGCTTCTAATCCGAATACGGCGGACTTACCGCCCGAGGCACTGATACTCCCACGTAGCGGGACAAGCGGAGTAATGTTGTTTTCGAGTATCTCGACCATTCGCTCGAGCAGCACCCAGCGCACGCCCGAGTGGCCACGAATGAGCGAATTGATCCGGATCAGAATCGCCGCGCGGACCCACGCCTCGGGCATCGACAGCGTATTGAGCGGGTCGGAGAGCGGGAGCGGCGTCGTGTTGTTTTCAGACTTGACATGTCCGGGGTGGGTGTACGACGGAAGGACACCGGAGTGCTGGTGCTGGAGGAGCGCCTTGCCGAGCGCGAGGTGCTGGTTTGTCCGTGTGTCGGCTATCCAAGCAAATTAGACTCGAATTAAATCAAGGATGAACCGAGCACTGACCGCTCCCGCCAAACCCAGTCGAGATTCCATAGACGCTCTTGCCCGTCTCGAGCTTTTCGTCGATCGCACGCTCAGCCCTGGCCATGCGCGTCTTGATCGCCGCCGAACCGTCAAGCGCAACAGGTGCGCCATACCGCGCAGCCGCGACGACCGCCGGGATCGAGAGGTTGTACCCGTCGACCGCGACCGCCGCGCCTGATCTAATTTTTTGAACAGCGGTCAGGGCGCGGATCGAAATGCCATAAACGCGCAGCTTACTTGTATGCTTGCACGGCCTCTTGGCTAGTCAGGAACGTGTCGAGCAGGCTGGGCGCAGAGGCTGGGCGGGCGGGGGCCGAGTAGACCATCTTGTGGCCGTTGGAGTGGCCGTTGGTGGTGGTCGAGATTGCGGCGTCAATAGCCATGATTGTGTGGGATCAAACAGTGGAGATAGTGAAGACTGGGATAGTCAAAGCAGCGATGTCGATTGGGGGAGGTTCTTGCTCGTCGTTGGCCCCAATCGGCCCGTATTTATATTTTCCCGCCGCAGGAAAGTTCCGTCTCCTGTCTAGGGAAGGCCAGGGACCCGTGGTCTGCACGCCAGAAAAAACTGGCAATTGGACCGCACCACATGATACGGCCAAACAGAGCCCGGGAAAGCGATCGGCGATGGTATTCGCTCAAATCAGCCCCCGATTCCACGCTCCTGAGTGGTCATTTACTTCACCTCAAGATCCGTCCGGCCAAAATCCCAATTATGACGGTCGTTGGGCGCTATCCAAGCACGATAAACTCTTCATTTCATAACGGGCCACCGCGCGGTTTCCTTTTGCTGTGATCCGGCCGTGTGGGGGCTTGGTGCGTCTTACCCACCGCTCGTCTGATGTCAGCAAACAGGTACCTAGCGACCCACCCAGACTGCCCCCCACCCCTCGTTCGGGACTTGGACGGCTTCTTACCGATTAATTATTCGATGACTGGGTGCGGCGCCCCGACGCGTGCGCCTTTGTTTGGTCGTGTCTAAATGCGGTTTGTATATGCACTCGTTATCTCCCGAGCTGAACGCAGCTATCTCCCCTGCGGACGACTATCCTCATTCGGACCGTACTCTTGAAATATTCACCAGTCTCGCCATCCTAGCACTTCTCTCTTCCCGAGCCGTCTGTCTCTCGGGCTCTGTACCTTCCATCCGACCTTCTGCACGCCAATCCTACCTTCGTTCTACCCACTACAATACGGCGATCTCCTCTTGTGAATACGTGCTTCAGCCTGATCTCTCCAATGCACATGCACCCGTTTCACCACCCCCAGTGGATCGCTAGGTACGCGCTCGACGCGCTTGACATCGCTTGCGAGCTTCCGCCGGTTCCATCTCTTACTTGAGCTCTTGGTTACCCACTCTTCGTGATAGCCCACCCATTGTGTGCTTATCGCCCACTCTCCTTGCGCATGGAAACCGCACGCAATGGCGACGGGCGCGCTCCGTTGTAAGCGGGGACTGCTCCCGACGCATGATCCGTAATTTCAGGCGGCGCAGCGTGATCTGGGGTCGCCGTCCTATGCCCAAATGTCGTCTCCTTGTTCACACAGGTTTAATCAGGATCGAAAGTGAGTGTGGAGGTTGAAGATGGTGCTTGATATGGATCGAAATTAGGGGTGGAACTTGGACCTGTAGGTGAGGGATAGGTAGCCCCATGTCTGAAACTCCCCCTCCTCTGAGCGCGGCCCTCTTTTTTCCCCTATCTTTTTCTCTCGATATTTCTCGCTTTTTGTGTCTAGTAGCCGTTTTACGGGTCCCTCGAGCTCTTATAAGGACATTCCTCCGCACCTTGGCTCTCGCTCTCATACCAAATTTCAGCCCCGGTGAACACGTTTTACTGCAGCCCAAAACTTCCGAACATGATAAGACACGTTTGTGGGTATTCTATTGATCCCCCATCCGGTTCATCCTCCCCCAACGTCGAGGCATGACAGCCCCTCAACGGAGGGGACAGGAGCCGAGGACGGGTGAGACAACCGAACAGTTTGGCAGAATAGTCCGCGTTCTCACCCCGCATCCGAAAAGCACGAAATCTCCATGGAAGAACGTGCAATATACCTATGCAAAAACGCGACACGACGCTTTGGGTTCTCGGTTCCATTCCGGGGGGATCGGCAACTGGGCGCTCCTCGGGAGACTTTGTTTGTGACCTTCAAGAACACTTCGGTTTGAGCAGCTGAATCTCGTTGTCGATCAGTCAATATCGTGTTCCGAGGGGTCAAATGAAACCTTCTTCCAGTGCTCAAAATCACGAGCAAGTTTCATCGAGGCGAGCCATTGTGCAGTCGGAACATTTGAATTCCACACATGGAACAATTCTCAGTGGTCCAACGGTCAAGACTCGTGCCTGTCACGCACGCAACCGGGGTTCGACTCCCCGCTGGGAAGTGCTTTTTACTGACTTTTTCTTTCAGCCCTTCGAAATATGATTCATGTGCGCTTGTCGTTTTACATTCCAGCGTTCACACGACCACCTGACCGCGACGCCCAACGTTCTCAGGCGCTCGAGCCAAAATAGCTTCTCGTCATCGACACCCGCTCGGAACATAGATCAGCTGCCCACCCTTCAAGTTTCCTGACAGACGTAAATCACTACCTCGGCCTCCGGGATTTTTTTCGTCGAGCCTCGAGGCTTGCGCACCTTTCGTCACCGTTGTGTCATAGAGGTCTCGTGGAAGGGGGTGGCGATAAGACCCGGCCAGATTACTGCAATTGTAGTTAGTTCGGTGAAGGGGAACAATACAATCGTGGGGGATCTTCAGGAATGATAGGGATGAGGGTGTCCTTTCTGCCCGGCGGCGAGGCCGGGCATTCTATCCGCATTTGCCTTATCCATGGCCGTAATTTAGAGTGCTGCGCCTGAGACAAAGAGTCCCGGCTATACTGACATACGAGGCACGAGTGCATGATAACGCTCGTGAGAGATGGAGTCTATACTTTTACTGGGTTCACCCGAGCGCTATGATAGTCTGACATGACCTACGACTACGTACGAATTGTAGTGGGATATATGCGCATAGGTTGGGGTGCATATGACGGCACAGCCACGATGTTTCCGTGCATCGGGCAAGCGCTCGGCGCAGCTAGTATGAATCAGCGAGTACGTGGTATCTTCACGCACCCGACACGTTCGCCTTGTTGCACACGAGTATAAATTATTGGCCCAACTTTTGACCTTTGTGAACCAACCAGCAATGCCCCCTCGAACAGCCAAGATCTCTGAAACTTTGCATAAACTTAGAGGATGGTCGATTTCACCACCCAGGTGCGAAGAGGTAACTATACCACGCCGTAGTAAGTACTCGCTTGATGATAGAATGAGTGTGTATTCATTTCTTTATTAGTTTTTCAGGGCAGCGCGCCAATCACAATCGCAGGGGTTCATCTTAACCACGATGTTCTTTTGAACATCTCTGGGTATCTGTTTGCTCCTGGCGACAGACTAGCTCTTGCAATGGCTTCTAAGCGGCACTACTTTGCTCTAAGTCACGCGGTTTATACGTGCATCATATTGTCCCAAGGTGTCAAGGTCGCTTCATTAGTCGAACGATTACTGGCGAGTGAGGATCTGTGCGGTATGATCCATCATGTGGACATCGTACTCCCCCCTGGATACAGGTCTTCCCGTAACGACCCAGTGGAAAGTGATGCATATTATCTCCGACGGCAAAGAATTGTCGAAGGCGCCTTTGTCGTATTGAAGCTCGCAACCCAGCTACGGACCTTGTCTATGCACCACTTTACCAGCGATTCCTACAGGCAAATGGGCCTACTAGGTGAATGTCTGCGTGACATCTACCCCTTTAGCTTAAAGCGCCTCTCAATTCAAACCGTTCGCGGCACACTGAGCTTTCTGGAGCGCCAGACTCAGCTTGAGTGTCTTGTCTTATTCCCTGATATGGAGTATACTCGTATACTTGAACCGCTGGTACCTCCTATTAGTTTGCCTTGCTTGCATATACTGTGGGCGCCCCCTTGGTGGAGTGGTCTCATACTCCCCCACTGGCCAGTTCGTACCTTTGGACTTTTACACGAATACACGAATGGGAGGGAACCTCTCGCCTGGCTTAGGGTCCTCAAGCGTCTCGCTGGAGACGGGGGTCAGGCCTCAGTCAACAGTCTGACTTTACCGTACGATGAATTCTTCTGGAATCAGAGTTCCCAAGTTCGTGATCGGCACTTGTATGCCAAAGCGTTCCCCAACGTCACAAAGCTTTGCATTATCCCCCACGGTTTGGGGAATGAACGATTTGTAAGTAATGTCCCAGCATATTTGTCACATAATAAAGAAATTTGTATCCAGGAAAATACAGAAACGGGTTTAAACTACACTAAGCGGCTACTCGCGCGGCATGCTACGTTATTATGGCCAGCAGTGCGCGAACTTGTGTTCTTGCGGCCGGGAGACGACTGGCCAAACCCGTATAGTAAACCGTACCGAGTCCACGAGGTCGGGAAAGACTGCAAAACTGAGCTGTTGGCGATATTAGAAGTGCTTCTTCCGCATCTGAGGCATGTTGATTTTAAATGGACTTGCTACAAAAAAACTTCTGTAGGTGGTGCATGGTGCGTGCGCCCTCGAACGTGTCAGTGTTGAACGAGTGCATGTGTTCTTCGGTGTATGATGTCAAATGAAATCTATGAATGTATACAGTTCTTTTCAGCATATCCGCCCAAGCGCATTTGACCCAACAGCTAAATGGAAATTACGGCGGGCAGCGTGCTAAATACGTTTAGAATATAGCATATATGCGCAGTTGTTGAACAGATACATAAAATCACAACACTTATGATACAAGTCTACCACCTTCCGACATACTGTCCCAGCAAAGCACAGTGCTTGCACCCAGCTGATCTAGCTGGCGATCTTCCTCTAGCAGGTCGTAGTCTAAGGGCTGCATTAACATTTAACAACTTCTCATCGAAATCGCGAAAAATACGGAATGGGCTTTCGACCTGAACTTCGGGAGGGAGCCACATAATAAATAACGTCAATTTGCCCCCACAGGGCGGGGCTGTGAAGTCGACCACCGCTGCCAATGTTGTTTGACCCTGGGACCGGTAGTTAGCGAATGCTGGCTCATTTGGCTCAAGGATAATGGTGGTGATCGTGCCAGGTGCTCCGCCCGCGATGCCAAGCGTTGAGGGTCATCAAGATATCTATCCCCATCGTTAACATGACCTCGCCAGGCAGACAATTGTTGTCCTCGCTGTTCGTGTCGCGATTTGAACGGGCACTTGCAACCGTGTATTCCTCCAGCACGGGCAATGGTTGCTTTCGTATCGTATCGTATCGTATCTGGGCTGGGCAGACGAAGAGCTAATAGCAATCTAATTTGATGAATCGATGCGCAAGTGTGCTCAGTAATATTTATTAATCACTTTTTTCAACAACCGCCTGTAGCGGGAGCTACAACATCTGCAACTCGCGCCAGGCTCTGAGCGGGCTCTCAGAGCCCTCTGAAATTAGCTCAGGGTCAGCCAGGGCAGCATGGGCAAACACCCAAACATTAGTAAGCGCATTGTGCATACAAGTGTCACCAATTCTTACATTTCTCACCCATTTCTCACCCAAACTGGATTCTGAAAACAGAAATAGAACCCTGAAGGCTGTGCGCATACATTGCATTGCGGTAAACACTTAAATCTGTAGGTACATGTGGCATGTTTGTTCATGTTTGTACTCGAGCCCGAGGACTTTGTACATTGCCTCAGCTTCAACTTAAGCTCCCCACCACACTCATGTTGTTATGGGCACATGTACATACAGGGGTATTGTGCAGCATTTAGAATATTTTATGCATAGGATAAAACAAAAGGATGGCTGGAAAGCAAGATAACATTTATTGCCATTTTATGTTCCTATTTACATCAAATGAGTCCCTGACCCAATTTAAGAGGGCTCTGGAGGGGCTCTGGGTCTTAGGTATCGGGCTCTGGGGGCTCTGAGGGCTCTGAGAGCCCGCTCAGAGCCTGGTGCGAGTTGCAGATGAAGGCAAAGACTCTTCACACCGGGAGTGTCACGTGATTTCTTGTCACGTATGATGACTCCTAACGGCGCCTACTTTACCTCCGTTACATAACAACTTCAATATGGACCCTCCGAGTGAGCCCTATCGTTTTATCCTTCGTCTATTCCACACTGACCTTTCGAAGTCTTTGAATTCTCCGAAGCTGAGCTGAATAACGCTGGTCTTCTGGGCGATGGCGAGTCCCTCAGTCTTTTTGCGCGTCTATGCCACACTTACCATCTCCCTTGTAGGCGTTTCTAACCTCGCCGCGCAGGCGATTGCGACCATGAAAAAGCACCCGGAGCTGCTGAGCGAGTCCCTTAATTTATTTCCGCGTCTATACCACACTTACCACCTTCCGTTCAGAACTTTCCCTTTTCACTCTCGAGTGCATGAGCTTCATCGGCTACCAACGCCAGGACCCTAGCTCGCCCGCCCGCCCGACCCTAAGCGACATGTTGGCGCTGTCCTCCAATCTCTCCGCCCTCCACCTCGCCGGGGATGTCACCGTTGTCTCCGAGTGCACCCCCGACAAGTACGAGAGGGGTGCCTACTACAACGGCATCGCCGGAGACTGGGACCACCCGGAACTCGTTTACCGTTCGGATTACCTCACTACGCCCTTCCCAAGCCCAGCGGCAGATACGGCCATATCCCTATCAAGTCGCTCCGTGGAGTCTTTGACACCCCGCTTAACGGTGTCTGGGACACTGTCGGTCCCAAGATTCGTGACCTGATCAAGGCTCGGAAGATTAACTGGTCGTCCGTCGACCCTGCCCGCTTCTTCACCCACGGACCGACGGGAGAGGAGGAGAAGGGGAGTCTCGGTCCCGTCGTCATATGGGTCGGTGTCATTCCCGGTTCTACCTCCTCCGATACCGCCCAAGAGGTCTCCCAAAAGATCCTTACGCTTCTCCTGGAGAATGGAGTCGAGGATGTTGTTGTGGAATGGCGCGAGGCCGTCTGTCAGAGGCTGGCAGGTCCACCCCTTATGCGTCATGTCTGCAGCAACAATGCCACCCACTATGTCCGTCGCTTCCTCACTGCTCTTCTCGGCATTCCCCTTGCGACCGAAGGTCTGGAGGAGGATGCCCAGGGCACTCTCACCCTCTGGTTCCACGAAAATAAAGACAAGCACGGCAACCCTAGCGACAAGGTTTACGGAGTCAGCAATTGCCACGTCCTTCGTAAGGACACCACCGTCGAGTACGAGCACAGAGCCGGCGCACCCAAGAACCATGTTCGAGTTTGCGAAATGAGTCGATTCCAGTGGGGCCTCAACGAGATCAAGAAGGTCATCGGTGGCCACGGTCTTCTCGCTGAATTTTTGGCCCGAGAGATCGCCCGACTGCAGGTGAGTGAGAGGCAGGACGCGGAGAACGCGAAAGAGCTCCGCGCGAATCGACGCCACTTGGAAGACGAGAACGAGGCTATCCCCGATCTCGAGGCCTTCTACAACGAAGTCATGAAAAACTGGTCCGACATTGATCTGCACCGCAATATTGGCTACGTTCAATACGCTGCAGCCATCACGGTCGATGTCGAAGGCGGCACACGGTATACCTCGGACTGGGCTGCGTTCTTGGCCGCTGAGGCAAAGGTCAAGGCTGAGTTCGAGGGCAACGTCGTTGATCTCGGTGTGTTTCGACTCATCTTTCTCATCTTTACCTCGTCTAACGAAAACAACCTTATTCAGGATCTAAGTATTCTCTTCCAGAACTTATAGCGATGTTCAATCCTCAGGGTGGCGGTGCCACCACGTTCCAGTTTCCCGAGGAGGAAAAGCTCAGGATCGAGGGTTGCGTCACAAAAGAGGACCTCGCCAACCCCGCAGAGTTCGACAGCGAAGGCCAGCGCTGCCTTATGGTCGGTAAAGACGGCAACACTACCGACCTCACCGTCGGACGCTACGCCGGCCTGGTGTCATTCACTCGCAACAAAGTCGGCATCGAGTCCGTCGAGCTCGGCATCTACAACTCGGGCGTCAAGTATGCCGAACCCTTCTCCGCCAAGGGAGACTCGGGCTCCCTCGTCTGGCACACGGCGAACGGCAAAGCTCGCATCGTTGGCCAACTCCACTCTGGAAATAACAAAGGCGGCTCGACCGACAACCATGTTACTTATTGCACCCCTGGCTGGCACCTCCTGGACCAGATCAGGAACAAGTTCGAGCACGCCGACTTCTACCGCACCACCTGGTCAGCTTGAGAACAACATCGTCGGCTTTCTACTCACCATCTCCACGCTTCTTCTTTTTCTATGACTCGTTCTGCTGTTTCGGCGCTCGATTATCTATTGGTTGGTTTTTGGTGCAATTGAAGTGTCTCACGGTTGCGTATCACTCGACATAGGTACGAGCTTGTGTTTTACAAGTTCATTAAGCAAATACCAATGAGGAACCATTTTAAGAGAAAAATAATAGGGAGATAATATGCCTGGCAAAAATATACTTCCCAGCGGGGAGTCGAACCCCGGTTGCGTGCGTGACAGGCACGAGTCTTGACCGTTGGACCACTGAGAATCTGCTTATTCATGACCAATTACTCTTATCGTTGCCTCTGCTTAACCCGGCAGCTTCCTGGAAATCACCTCCGGCTGTCAGCACCGTGTTCCGGAGACGCGAGATACCTTCGGCCGTCACGAAGAGATATTTGAATATCGGACTTTCAGGGGACATAAAATAGGAGCGCGGTATGTCCGATCAATCCGATGCATCCTAACCGCAATTTGCTTTATATTTTGGGCTGACTCGATCTCGACGCAACTTTTTTCATTCCACCGCACCATGGCCTTTGCTCGACCAGCAGCCCGGTCTGTGACGAGTCTAGCTGCACGGAAGGCCCAGTCGGCGCGCAGCCTGGCCCTGCCCCTCAGCCGCTCGCTGCATGTATCTCGGCCTATCCGGATCGCACCCACCACACGCGCACTCGCAGTCGCAGCCCCGGCAGTCGGAGACTATGCACCCAAGGGCGACCACGTCCTCAGCTCGCCGTCTGAACTCGCGCGCAAGATATCGGCTCGGGTGCTGCCCAAGATCGAGAGGCCAGATGTGCGCAAGGTCGTTGTCGTCGGGTCGGGAGGGCTGAGCATTGGTCAAGCGGGCGAGTTCGACTACTCGGGGTCGCAGGCGATGAAGGCGCTTCGCGAGGCAGGTGTCGAAGCCGTGCTAATCAACCCGAACATTGCGACATGGCAGACAAGCCATCAGCTCGCGAGCGAAGTCTACTTCTTGCCTATCACTCCGGACTATGTGGCATATGTCCTCGAAAAGGAGCGTCCGGACGGTGTCCTGCTTACGTTTGGTGGCCAGAGTGCGCTGAATGTTGGTATCGAGCTCGACAGGATGGGCGTTCTCGAACGCCTTGGCGTCAAGGTCCTTGGCACTCCCATTCGAACCCTAGAAGTCTCTGAAGACCGTGACTTATTCGTCCAAGCTCTTAATGGTACGCATTACGCCTCCCTTACTATCCATTCGCCGCTAATTGCCCTTTGTAGAGATCGACATTCCTGTCGCACAGTCTACTGCAGTTTCATCCGTCAACGCGGCACTGGCTGCTGGCGAAGCTATCGGGTACCCTGTTATCTTGCGTTCCGCCTTCACTCTTGGAGGTTTGGGTTCTGGCTTCGCCAACAACCCCGACGAGCTACGAGATCTTTCTGCCAAATCCCTTTCGCTGAGTCCCCAGGTTCTTATCGAAAAGAGTATGAAAGGATGGAAGGAACTAGAGTACGAGGTCGTCCGCGACGCAGCTGACGTGAGTTTCTCATACCTATCCCCTCGTCTTTCCGCTCACACTGCTGCAGAACACTATTATCTGTTGCAACATGGAGAATTTCGACCCGCTTGGCACCCACACTGGTGACTCTATCGTCGTAGCGCCCAGTCAGACCCTCAACGATGACGAGTATCACATGCTTCGTTCCGCCGCACTCAAGGTGATTCGACATTTGGGCGTCGTTGGGGAGTGCAACATTCAGTACGCTCTCAGCCCTGACTCTAGGGAGTATTGCGTCATCGAAGTCAATGCTCGGTATGTCCCTGATCAAACCATCCAGGGATATAAGCTTACGCTCTTTGATTGATCAATAGCCTGAGTCGTTCAAGGTTAGTTCAACGCCCAACTGCTTGATAACTTGCTGACTCGTGCTCCAGTGCACTCGCCTCCAAAGCTACTGGATATCCCCTCGCATATACCGCCGCAAAAATCGCGCTCGGACACACGCTACCAGAACTCCCCAACGCTGTCACCAAAACCACCACCGCGTGCTTCGAACCCTCTCTCGACTACATTGTCACCAAGATCCCCAAATGGGATCTTGCCAAGTTCTCGTCTCAAGTCAACCGTGAGGTTGGGTCGTCGATGAAGAGCGTTGGGGAAGTCATGGCCATCGGTCGTACCTGGGAAGAGTCTCTCCAAAAGGCGATTCGACAAGTGGATCCGAGGTGGATGGGCTTTGAGGCCTATGCTCAACCCAAAGCAGGCCCTGAGCTCGATCACGCGTTGAGTGTCCCGACCGATATGCGCTTGTTTGTCATCGCGCATGCCATGTACAACTGCCAATACACAGTCGACCGGATTCACGAATTGACCAAGATTGACAAGGTACGTCACGCGAGCTATCCTATGCGCAAAAGGACTAACGTTTCCAACAGTGGTACCTCTACAAAATCGACAACATCGTCCAAACCAACCGCGCCATCAAAGCTGTTGGCTCTGTTGAAGCTATTGACCGCGACCTCATGCATCGTGCCAAGAAGATGGGCTTCTCTGATCATCAAATTGCGGACCTGGTAAACAGCACCGAGGGCACCGTCCGCGCGCACCGCAAGTCACTTGGGATCACGCCCTTTGTCAAGCGGATCGACACTCTCGCCGCCGAATACCCCGCGCACACCAACTACCTCTACACGACCTACAACGCCTCGGAGCACGATGTCGAGTTTGACGAGCACGGTACGATTGTGCTTGGTTCGGGTGTATACCGTATTGGGTCCAGTGTCGAGTTTGACTGGTGCGCTGTGACGTGTGCTCGAAGCTTGCGCGACGGGGGACGACGGACGATTATGATCAACTACAACCCCGAGACTGTCTCCACAGACTACGACGAAGCAGACCGCATGTACTTTGAGGAGCTTGGCTTCGAGCGTGTTATGGATATCTACGAGTTGGAGCAGGCACAGGGTGTAATCGTTAGCGTTGGAGGTAAGCTATGGTTTTGGTGTGGTGGTTCGTTTACTAAACTCGAGTTTACAGGTCAACTCCCGCAGAACATTGCCCTTCGTCTCAAAGAATCCGGGGTCAACGTCCTAGGAACCGACCCGTCAATGATCGATACTGCCGAGGACCGTCACAAGTTCTCTGCTGTACTCGACAAGATCGGTGTTGACCAACCCGAGTGGGTTGAAGTCACCAGCCTCGAGGCAGCCAAGGAATTTGCTAACCGCGTGAGGTCCGTTGACTATGCGCCTTACTAATATGAACCTGGAGCTAACTAGTACCACTTACAGCTACCCCGTGCTCATCCGACCGTCCTACGTTCTCTCTGGTGCTGCGATGAACGTTGTATACGAAGAATCGACCCTCGATTATCATCTCTCTGCCGCCGCCTCGGTTTCCCCGCTTCACCCTGTGGTCATCACCAAGTTCATTGACGGCGCCCAAGAAATCGACGTTGACGCTGTTGCACACAACGGCAAGCTCCTCGTTCATGCCATCTCAGAGCATGTCGAAAATGCGGGCGTACACTCTGGCGACGCCACACTTGTCCTTCCCCCATTCTCCCTCCCCGAGTCGGACATGGCCCGTCTCAAGGATATCGCCGAGAAGGTCGCGCTGGCATTCGAGATATCTGGACCGTTCAACATGCAGATCATTCGACAGGACAAGGGCCAGGGCGAACCAGCAGCACTCAAGGTCATCGAGTGTAACCTGCGGGCGTCGCGCAGCTTCCCATTCGTGAGCAAGGTACTGGGCAAGGACTTTATCCAGATTGCGACGGCCGCGATTACGGGCGAGAATGTTCCTGAGCCAGTGGATCTGATGAAGGAGAAGCGTGATTATTATTCGGTAAAGGTCGCACAGTTTTCTTGGACCCGGCTGGGCGGTGCGGATCCGTTCCTTGGTGTTGGTAAGTCTCATTTTTCTGGTCACGCTTGTGTAATCCTGAATATATGCGTCTTAATCAGAGATGGCTAGCACTGGGGAGGTCGCCTCGTTTGGCAAGGACGTTCACGAAGCCTACTGGACCTCGCTCCTTAGCACCACCGGATTCAAGCCACCCAAACTCGGCTCGGGTATGCTCATCGGCGGGGACGTGACCAAGCCTGAGATGGTGACGATCGCCAAGCAGCTGACTGAGCTCGGATTCAAGCTACATTGTTCGTCGCCCAAGGTCGAGGAGTTCTTGAACACGATCCCGTACGTGTCGTGCAAGCGGATATTCTTCCCGACCAAGGACAAGCGCAAGCTCCGTGAGGTGTTTGACGAGCACAATATCCAGTGTGTGATCAACATTGCCAAGGCTCGCGGCAAGGACGCTGTGGATGAGGACTATGTTGCACGGAGGTGAGTGTTTTGGCTGTTGGAGTGTCGAGCACGACTGATTGTGTTGTGATAGGAACGCGGTAGACTTTGGTCTCCCGTTGCTGAACAACGCCCGATGCGCTCAGCTCTTTGTCGAGGCGCTGGCGAAAAAGATCCCAGAGGGTGCATTGAGGCCATACTATGAAGGCCGTATCCCCTCTGAAGTCAAATCGTGGCGAGAATTCGTCGGTCACGCGGCATAAAATGCAGATAGAAATGAAGAAAAAATCGATGTGTCTCCAACCTCGCTGTTTGTTGATTTCTGTTTCTTTATACCGTTTTCTCTACTATTCCAAGTTTGAACGGATCAATTCGAATTCCACAGTTTTTCCTTTGGTTCAGAGTTGTACAGTTACAAACTAATATGCGTACAACCAATGTTGGCGACTTGGATCTAGATATCCTAGCGGAAATCTTCTGCCTTGTCTATATACACCCCTGGGTACGCGAGTGGTCTCGGGCATCATGGATAGTATACAAGCCTACGAAAGGGGAAGTACCGTACTGTGTCTCCCTGATCTCTGGTGGATTGCTGGCTGGTGTAGTCATGTATACCCAAGTTTGCTGATGCGTTTTCTGGGTGTTTATCCCATGTTTGCGAAATGCAAATGCAGCTTGCAGTTCGTACCACCACCGCATTTATAACTCGCCTCATATCTAAGGGCAGGACTCAAAACGCATCTACTTTTTCCTTTTGATTTAAATTTGTATTCGACAAGAGGGCCTTCCCTTGGTCGTTATGGCCATACCCAACTATACGTCGGATAACATTACTCTGGTGTTGTCTGAGTTAATGGCTTCATCTCTGGTCAGTTATTGGCGAACCGGTGGGGAAACTGGTGTCTCGGCGCGTATGTCTTATTCTCCTTTCGGCAACTGGATCGCAACCTCTAGGCGCCTAATCAGATCTCCTCAATACCCTCTTGCTCTATAATCTGCCTGCTACAACTACCATGGCGTCGCAGCATCCTGACGGTGGGAGGAAGCGGGTCAGACATAGAATACAAGGTTCGCATACTCGGTTATTCTACGTATACGACCTAGTAGTATGCTCGCTGAGTACTACCCATCCTCGTAGAGATCGAACTTGAGCCCTCCAGCTGCAAATACGACATTACTATTGAGCTGTTGGTAGACGGCAAGAAGGTGCACGAGCTGCCGGAGATCAAGAAGGGCCAACCGCTCTGTTGGGGTGATTTATCCTTGCCTTGGTCAGGGGGTGTTCTCAGGCGTTAGGCTAGGGTTTATACCATGCTAACTGCGGATGCCTTCCAGTGACGTCTACGAGACCTCCACAATTGCCATTACAATAATCGAGATACATACAGTGAAGAATAAACGAGAATCGGCTACATATCAGATGGCACAGGTTGTGGGTCAAGACACTATATCGATAGGTGCGAGCATTCTGTACGCATTTCATTGTCGGTTTACCCGCAGTCTGCATCTTAGGATGCACTGGGGGGAGATATACCGCCAAGGTGACGATTCTCAGTGGCGGAAGGGTGAGTAACGCCACGTGGGTACCCTCATTCGTCCCTAAATGATGCTTCAGGTGGAACGAGCATACCAAGAGGCTTTTACCAAAGCCCAGCGAATGGGAACGCAGCCAAGCGTGATTGAAATGACTGGGCGAGTTGGTGCTGCGTTCAAGAAGCTACTTGCACTCGGAAGCGCGATGGCCGACGTAAGTAAAGCGACTGGAGTTATGGCCTAGATTCTGAGTTGACACGGTGTGATGTTCGTAGCTGGATTCCACTGGCAGCGCCAAAGTGGTATTTTCAGTGTGTACAAAGGCATGGGAGGTATGCATCCATAACGGTGTGGTCGGCCAACCCTACCTCTGACATCTGAATGTGTGCAGTGCCTCGAGGAGCGGGACCGACAGAACAAAAAGCTAAACAAGTTGGTGGAGGATCTAGCGGGGATGATACCTTCCCTGGAGCTTGTCAAGCGTTTCGCCAACGCGAGCCTTGGAGAAACATTGACGGCCATGTTGAACCTGATCGAAGATGTGTCGTTGTTCATTTTGGGCTTCTACTCGCGGAGTTCTCGGAGTATGTGACTCTTGGCTGATGCGGAACGTAGAGCTAACTGGTTGTGGTTTTGTAACACAGCGCAAATGCTCTCATTTGGTCCTTTTTATTTAAGTGTACAGGACCAGGGGGATGTGTTTATCACCGAGTTCGAGAAACTGGGAAAGGAGTTCGACACCCGAGTGGCTGCACAGACGTTGGGGACCGTACAGGCTGAAGGTAAGCTTATGCACGAAGATGGCCATAATACTAGCTACTAACTCGTGATCTTATGGTAGTGGTTCGATCAAGACTGAAACCGGCGGACCTGGCAGGCTATGACTCCACGCGAGTGTGCATGCCAGATACTCGAGTGACTATTATCCACGACATAACTACATGGGCCCAGGGGTCTAGTGGAGGTCGACAGCTAGCTTGGGTTCATGGCTTGGCTGGACTTGGGAAGAGCTCTATTGCGACGTCTGTTTGCAAGCAGCTCGACGAGCGGGGCATGCTGGCTGCAAGCTTCTTCTGCAAGCGCGATAGCCCCGAGTTGCGTGATCCACATCGCGTTCTGACGACTATTGCCTACAACCTGGCACTGCGGTGCAAGCCTTACGGCGACGCGATTGCAGCTCTGGTCAGCGATGACCCTGAAGCATGTTCAAAGCACGTCCAGCCGCTTTGTGATGCACTACTGGTAAAACCGCTGCAAGAGGTTGCGGGGTCATACCAGCCAGGTCACGTCCTCACGGTGCTCGTCGATGCTCTGGACGAATGCGGAACCATCGACACCCGGAAACAGCTGATCACATGCTTGCACAACATCTCCCAGGCTGTGCCTTGGCTTCGAGTGGTGGTGACTAGTCGACCAGACCCCGACATTCAAGAGTGTTTCGCGCAACTCGGCTCGGGCTGTTACACACCATATAATGTGCTCAGCTACGATTCTCTCCCCGACATCAACGCCTTTATACGAGCCCAGCTGAGCAAGATGGAACGAATCAACGGCTGGCCCAAAGACGCAGTCGACAGACTTTCCGAGCGCTCAAGTGGGCTGTTCATCTGGGCACGAACAGTGTGCGAATTCGTCACGCGCGGTCCCAACCCACAGAGGCGCTTGAACAAAGTCTTGGTTGGTGCCCAGTTCGGCAGTCCTTCTGCCCAACTCGATGACCTATACACCACTGCAATCAAGGCTGGGGCAGGGGGTGAGGACGAGGATGATTTGACCGATGTACTTCAGTGTCTAGGAATCATCATCACGACTGCCACTCGCACGCCGCTCTCCGTTCCAAACCTGGCGAGGCTCTTGCGTAGTCGGATACCTCAAGACACACTAGAATACGTAGTACAGCACCTGTCATCTGTGCTCTATGTTGACCAGAAACGCGACGATGCTATTCGTGTATCTCACCCTTCGTTCATGGACTATATCACCGACCCATCTCGATCGAAGGAATTGTGTGTGGACCTCGAGAGACAGAACACAATGCTTGCAGAGTGTTGCCTGGAAACGATGACGAAGGAGCTGCGGTTCAACATATGTGACCTTGAAACGTCTCACCTGCTGAATCGGGATGTTCCGGGTTTAGAGGCACGGGTGCGAGACGCAATCGGCCCTCACCTCGGTTACAGCTGCATGTATTGGGCCAGCCACCTGGTCGTGGGTCGCAAGCAGCCGGTGGATGACCCACTGCGAGCATTCTTGTTCGAACCCCAGCTGCTATATTGGATTGAAGCGCTAAGTTTGTTGGGAAAGCTCAGTGTAGCGCTATCGAGTTTGCTGGAGCTCAGCCCCGCCTCTGTGAGTGTGTTGGAGCAGCTTGAACGACCAGAGTTGGTCTAACAACGCTTCACAGAATATTACGGCAGACTGCCAGTCGTACGCACACGACGTGTACCGGTTCATTCTGTTGTTCTACGATGTAATATCTGAAAGCACGCCGCACCTGTATGTGTCCGCACTTCCACTGGCGCCGGAGAACTCGAAGCTGGTTCAACATATACGGAAGCACTTTCCGAACACGTTTGCTATCACTGAAGGCGCGGGACAAGAATGGACACCATGCCTGCGAACCATATGGGCGGGGAGTGAAATCTACGCGGCTGTGTTCTCCTCCGACGGTCGTCGTATCGTGACTGGCTCTGGGGATGGCACAGTGCGAGTGTGGGATGCAGAGACAGGTGCCGCGCTGTTCGAGCCAATGCGAGGTCATTCCTGCTCGGTGTTCTCTGTGGCATTCTCCCCTGACAGTCGTCGTATTGTCTCTGGCTCCTGGGACGAGACAGTCCGAGTGTGGGATGCAGAGACAGGTGATGCGCTGCTCAAACCGCTGCGGGGTCATTTTAGCTTTGTGCGCTCGGTCGTATTTTCATCCGGCGGATCCCGCATCGCTTCCGGCTCTTACGACGAGACGGTGCGGGTCTGGGACGCAGAGACAGGTGTTGAATTACTCACACTCCGAGGTCACTCGAGTGGCGTGTTGTCCGTTGCGTTCTCGCCTGGCGGCCATCGCATTGTCTCTGGCTCGTTCGACAAGACAGTGCGGGTATGGGATGCAGACACAGGCGCCGCGTTGCTTGAACCTTTGCGTGGCCACTCGGATGTGGTATTTTCCGTCGCATTCTCACCCGATGGAGGTCGCATAGTCTCGGGCTCTGATGACAAGACCATACGGATCTGGGATGCAGAGACCGGAGCTGCGCTGCTACAGCCACTGCAAGGTCATTCTGGCGAGGTGTATTCTGTTGCGTTTTCGCCCGATTGTCGTCTTATCTTCTCCGGCGCTTACGATAGCACGGTCCGGATCTGGAATGCAGAGACAGGGGCCGAGCTGGCCAAGCTGCTGGGTCACTCCGGCTCGGTTCGTTCCGTGGCTCCCTCGCCCGATGGTCGTCGCATAGTGTCAGGCTCTGATGACAAAACATTGCGAATATGGGATGCAGGGATGGGGAATGTGCGGTCCAAGTTTCCACAGGGTCACTCGGGTGGTGTGTGGTCTGTTGCGTTTTCTCCCAACGGCCGCCGGATCGTCTCTGGATCCGAGGACAAGACGGTGCGAGTGTGGGATGCAGAGACAGGTGATGCGCTGCTCGAGCCTCTGCTAGGCCATTCTGGCAAGGTGTACTCTGTCGCCTTCTCACCTGATGGACATCGCATCGCCTCTGGCTCTGGCGACAAGACACTACGGATCTGGGACGCTGAGACTGGCGTTGGGCTACTCGAACTCTATGGTCATTCAGATACTGTGAGCTCTGTGGTGTTCTCACCCGACGGTCATCGTGTCATCTCGGGCTCCAACGACAAGACAATCCGAGTGTGGGACGCAGAGACGGGTGTCGCACTGCTCGAGCCACTGCAGGGTCATTCTGATGGTGTGAACTCGGTGGCATTCTCGCCCGACGGACATCGTATTGCTTCTGGCTCTAGCGACAAGACAGTACGGATCTGGGATGCAAAGACTGGTGCTGTGTTTCTCGGGCCGCTTCGAGGCAATCAACATCTGGTGTGGTCTGTTGCGTTCTCATCCGACAGCCGTCGTATTGTCTCCTCCTCTTCTTTAGGTCACACAATGTTTGAATTCGGGAAGAATGTGGTGCGGGTGTGGGATGCGGAAACGGGTGCGGCGCTTCTCGAGAAGTTGGACGACTCTGCAGACCATATGCGCTCTGTTGCATTCTCGCCCGATAGCCGTCATATAGTGTCTGGCTCGCAGGATGGTGCAATGCAGGTGTGGGACGCAGCAACCGCTGTTCTGCTGCTGGAGCCGCTGTTTGGCCACCTACCTTGGTATCTCATTCGTTCGGCGGTGTTCTCACCCGACAGCCGACGCATCGTCTCGGGGTCAGATGACTGCACAATACGGGTCTGGGATACAAAAACATGCGCCCAGGCGAGTTCGCAGACTCCGCGTTTCTTGCCAGGTACGTGGACTCGTTTGCTTTCCTCCTATCAGTGGTTCATTGGGTCACACATTCTAGGCACTCAGATACCGGTTGCTTCAGGCTGTGCTGACTCTGAACTTGTATCGACGAGTTCTCTGCTTGCACGCCACTGCAAGTCAAACGGTTGGGTCACCACAGCAGACGGTGGCCTATTTCTTTGGCTCCCTCTAGATTTGCGAACGATCGACGACTCATCAATCTGTATATCTGCCGGAATCTCGCGTTGCCGAATGGTCATGAACTTTGCCAAGTTCATGCATGGCAGTTCGTGGTCATCAGTTGCCAATATGTCCCTGTAATTTTTCGGATCGTACATACATAAAATTCTATTCACAATTACGGGGCGATTTGAAACCTTTCTTTGTACACACAAGGGTATGGTTATCCCAAAAAATACTGTCAGAACCAAGCTCGGGCACTGAACCCCAGCGTTCATACCTTGGTGCGAGGCTCAGATACCACACATAACGGGTGAACGGACCAGTGTCCTTCCAATTGTTTTAGGGGTCTAGTCTAACCCGTCATTAAGGGTTATTATGAGGGCAAATTTCGGTAGGGGATCGAACGGGGCAGTGTTGTTAGTTGCCTGCGCGAGGCCGAACTAGGAGGGACCGGCAGAGCGCAAGAGTGGTATAGGGGCTGGGTCGAGCCCGAGAAGATCAAACAAGAGACACTGTTGGTCCAGTTCAGGGGTAACACAGTCTCGTATCTGAGACAGACCAACTCGCCTCAGCACAAGACCCAAGTAAACTGTCGGGACAGATACACGTTGTGGGTCGCGAAACCCACGTCCCGATTTCCGTGTAACGAGGGGGTAGCAGAAGGCTAGGCCGTTGTTTCAACCTGGTAGTCCGGGATGACTGAAACGGGTGCAGACTGGATGGGGTGGGTATCTCTAGTTTGCGTCGAGGCGGGATGACGTGCCGATTGTACTATCATGACGGGGTGCTACTGCAAGTAGTCCTGTGCGCAGTACTTGGGTATTGGAGCTGATGTGGGGATCCAAGTATGTGGGCTAGCAGTCCTGTCGTCCAGAATTGGAAAGTGGCTGGCCTTGCTGACGTAGAAAACGCGATCAACGAGGTATGTGTAGTTCGCTTCGTCTGAACTATGCGTGCCTCATACGGCCAAATCTAGCTTCCTATAGGCAATGCGGCTGGATAGGACGAAGTATGCGAAGGGGAGTGCACGACAAGGCCCCCTTCCCTCTTCCCTTGGACATGGGCATGCGTAGCAGGGTCGCAATGGGCGAGCATTCAATTGCAGCCTAGGAGTGGAAATAGTACTCGGGCAGATACGAGCAGGGTGTCGCGCTTTATCGAAATCAAGCAGGCGTGGACCGTTGCCCCAGAGAGAAAAAAAAATCACTAGAACGAAGAGCCTTGCATATCGTGGTAGATATACTAGAAAGGGATAATTATACATGGTTTCCGTAGTCTCGACACGTGACACACATTGCGGGCATTGTGGTTGGTCGGAGCCGGGATATCGTTCGGACCCTGGGCGCCAAACTCGCAGCCAAAGCTGTTCCCTCCCACTACTTTGCGGCCGAAAGTTCGAGATAGACATGCTGGGAACAACACTACTTTTGCAACGTGCCATTAGTTGTAAAATTGTACTTCCGACGAGAAACTGCCTCAACTTCGGGAGCTAGTTGGTTAAATGGCATCTTACTGTGACGAACATTTCGTGCACTATTCCATGCATTTTTCTGGGGCACTAATAAAACGTTATATGCGACGCTCGCCTCGACGTACCCCCATACTTCTGCCTCAGATTTTTAAAATACGCCGCAGGGGATGGGTCCCAATCATTGACCATAGTTCCAACCTGTTCCTAGGCGTATTTTCCTCACTGCAACCACTACTTATATGGTTGTACAACACCTCGTTAGCAATATGGAATCGTCCCACCATCGCTCACGAGGTACGTATGTTCCCCTTGCCATTCTGGCGACCCTCCATAGATTTATTCGTGGAGATATTAACCAGAACGCACGACATCCGCTTGTGGTACCCCCATTGAACTACTCATCCTCGCGTGACCCCACCTCGAGCACCAACATGCATAGGGTGGAACTGGCAAGAGCTGAGCCACCGGTTGCTCTATAGGTATGTAGCGGCTTCACATTAGACCTTTGTTTTGTAGTACATTGTAAAGTACTTTCATCTGGCTCTGGAGTTGCCCCATGGTAGTGCACCTATTGGATTTTTGGGACCAAAAGTACAACGACTCACGGCATCACGACTATTGCACATGAGGCAGACACGTCAAAGAACATAACGGAAGCCTTCTGCCTTGTCCGCGTGAATCGCCGTGTTTGGTGTTTCGCCTGGCGCAGGCTTTCCACCTTCCCTCTTATCTCTGCGGCGGTTCTCCAAGTGCAATAGGAACGAGAGTACGAGCGCGAGGAATGCACCCCACCACGCAAACCCACAGCAAATTGCGAAACCACGCGTATAGGCAGGGCCTTCGCGCGAGGGGTAGATATAAGATCCAAGGACCGCCATACTGTGTCCAATCGTGTTCAGCATCGCCATGTTGACACCACGGCGGGTTTCCGATCCAGCATTGCCAGTTGTCCAGGACATGCTATATCGAATGGTTGGAACACAGTACGACAGCTGGAATGAGATCAACTTACGCGAGAGGAATGCCGCAGTATGTGCCGGTGACGGCAAGGAATATTGCACCATAGCGAGCGTGGTTATTGCTCGGGGGAACAGCCAGCCTGAGGACAAAGTGGTCAGCTCGTGTCCGAGGAAGAAGCGCAAAAAACATACAAGATGGTGTACCCAATGCCGCTGAGAACGAGAACT
The DNA here is from genome assembly GCA_019616945.1 of Ceratobasidium sp. 414. Lineage (NCBI taxonomy): Eukaryota > Fungi > Basidiomycota > Agaricomycetes > Cantharellales > Ceratobasidiaceae > Ceratobasidium > Ceratobasidium sp. 414. The sequence goes on along the minus strand of WSTK01000102.1, from coordinate 22,769 downwards.
CCAGCAACAAACGGGCCTCGCAGCTTCAGACGATCGCTAGCTTTTGCAACCAGAAGCATCACTACACCCGCACAAGCGTATGGTGGGACAGTCATAAGTTGGGCCTTTGCGTTTGTATATCCAAGCGTCTTGACGATGGACGGCAGGAAAATGGAAATGGAAGAAAGCGCAACGTTCAGGGACTGGTACATCAAGCAGATCTGAAAGCGAAGACGTGAGCATTGTTTGTATATGAGAGTGGCGCATATACACACCATCCAGGCTTTGTAGTCAGTAAAACTCATGATGACATGCTTCCAGTTGATCGAAGGGCCTTCCGACGCGACTTCACGGTTCAGCCTCCGCTGAGCGAGTTTGCGTTCGTCCTCACTAAGCCACTTTGTGGTCTCAGGTCGGGACGGCAAGAAAATCAACACTAGAATCCCAACTAGGATGGTAGGCAAGCCCTCGATGAGGCTAAGCAAGTTTCCGGTAGTCAGACAAGAAAAATAAATTTAAGAGTTGAGCAACTTACAACAAAATACGCCAAGTCGCGATGTGACTTTGGATGTACTGCACACCGTACGCAATCAAGCCACCAAATGCGCCAGCAAGGGGTGCAGCGCTAATGAAGAAAGAGGTACGGAAGCCGTGCTCGGACTTCAGATAGAAAAGCGAATAATAGAAGGGGATCACAGGCCCGCTACATGGCACGGGTCAGTCGGGAACTTTCAACAGTGTGCCCAAAAAACGTACAATCCAGCTTCAAACATACCTAGGAAGTATCGGGCCGTCGTGACGCCAGCATAGTTGAACGCCGTAGCCTGGAGTGCAGAGGCGGCCCCCCAAGCAATAGTCACGGTTCCGATCACGATGTTGGGAGGCTGAGGCGACGATTGAGTAAAATAATGAGATAGGCTACTTAAAATACTTACGAATCGCTTCGCGGTCAACGTGAGGGGGATTTCTGAAAGATATAAAGAACATTTCAGTTCAAACACAACAACGGAAGTTGTCGGAGGTACGAACGCCAACAAAGGTAAGCAATGTCTATATATAAGTATATGAGTTTTCTTCATCTCCAAACACTGGGGGCAACTCACAGAACATAGCTGACAGCAGCGCAAACTGGTTCCCAGATTCATCGTTCGGCATAAGTGTCTTCTCCAAACCCTGGAGCTTCGCATTCCCAAGGTCTAAATAATGTAAATACTTGAGCACGGCGAAGGATGGGTTGTAGGCTTCTGCACTCACTGCTCCTGTCAAGATCTGTATCCAACACAAACTCAGTAAAAACCAAAAACGTTAAATGATAAACCTCACAAGCAAGCAGGTAAAGTATCCATGTAATGGGCATAATCAAGCAATCAAGCTAGCACCAATCACATTCACTTAGACTCATGTGCAAGCGAGCCAATACTATCGACGCACCTTTCGTAGTAAGCGGCGCTCAGCCTGGTCGACTGGTGCCGCCATCTTGACATTGCCGCCATCTGTCGTAAAGTCCGCGTGCTGAGGCACCTCCTTCGTATCAATCTCGAGGTTCTGGTTGGTCGTGGCCATGACTCTCGGGGAACCGATGAGAGGATGGGGGCGGGGATGCCTTGCAGCTCGTGGAGGTGGAAGATGAACCTTATATCCCTCCATGGGGCTCCGCATCCCTCCGTCTCGTCGGCAGAAAAAAACCGACCGCCCGACTGGTCGTCTCCACGCGCTGCTACAATCGAAGACACGGATTTGTTCTCTTTAGAACAGACTCGGTCTGTCAGCACTCCTAAATCTGAAATATCCGGACAGAAGGCGCCCACCAGCCAATCCGCGAGCTCGTTGAGATTTTAAAAGACTAGCCGAGGCGCTTGGTGAGGGTATTCTTAGAAGGCGAGGTCCAGAAATTACGTTGCACCGGGTATTTAGGCACACCACAACTCATCTCATGAATTCGTTTAATCCGTTACACCCAACGTGAGTCCAACACTCTAATGGTGGTATCACGCATAAACGTTTATCACCCCGGGGACCTAACGCGTCAAAATACGAGCTTGCAAGTGGGTCACGCGGCTGAATTAAAATAGACTCACTTGGCGATTCCCTCGCTAAACACTATGGTTCGTCAGGTGCGGATGTCGGTTAGCCGTGGTATAAGCTTAAAAGATGGCTCAAAAAATGGACTCCCAAGCGCAACAAGATGAGTTCCATATTTAATACCTAACCCTCCAGTAGTCCCTCGCTCACACAGCTTGGACAAAGCCCATCGTGGCGTCGTACGAAAGGAAAATGCCACGTGATGTTACGTGACCAGAATTCGGTTTTTGAACAACAGGTTTCAACGAGGGGCACACAAAACATGTATGCATGCAGCTATGCTCTATAAAGTGGCGCCCATACCGAAGGTAAAAGAACGGTATTTGGTAAACCTCTTCTATGCGTGAATGGGGTAGTGGTAACCTTAATCCTTGCCATCCAGCCAGTTCGATTAGCCATGGGTTCGATTCCCCTTTCACGCAGTGTAACTTTCCCCCTCTCTCTATATGTAAATTATACAATAGGAAGGGACTCGGCGGCAACCGCAGAGGAGCGACGGCCATTGAAGCAGAAATAGACAATCGGTGTGGCAGTTTGAGCCAGAGCGGGTCTTGTATCCTCTCCAGCTTGCTCGCGCGCCTCAGCATAGTACCTAGCCGCTGTTGACAACGATTAAGTGATAGAGGCGAGGAACAGAAAGGCAGGAAGTACAAGCGTCGGGTCGTGTTTACATATGTTTACACGTACTTAATCGACCACAAGTGAACGCAAAGTGGACAATTTGAGCGCACATACCCCGTTTATCTCCGCCAGATACCACTGAACTGATATTATTCCATTTCATACGAGAACAGGAAAAGGACGTCTCGGTAGCCTGAATGATGGCCACATCGTACTTGGGACTTTAGCCTTGCACGTAGTCCGGGGACTTAGGAGAATGTCGAGCACAGTATTTCGGACCTATAGCAGAGCATGCAGGGCGGATGGGAGTAAGCACTGGGACTGATGGAGTTACGCTTCCTGCTTGCGACTGAGCTACCCACAGCGTTGAAGCCTCGTATACTAGATACCCAAAATCGGCAAGCACAACGGGTTGACCAGTCCATGGATTTTCTGGACGAAGCTGGTAATATAAATAAAGGTTCTTTCACCGAACCCAAAAAAGACTGCGTGAAAGGGGAATTGAACCCCTGGCTAATCGAACTGACATGATGGCAACGATTAAGGTTACCACTACCCCATTCACGCTTGTTCAGTCGAGTCCAAAGAGCGTATGCGGACGTTGGTTCGCATTATGTAGATACCGGTATCTTTCCTGGAGTGACACTTCAAGCCTTGTGTGCCTTGCGAAAATCACGACCTAGTCAAAAATCACCCTCAAGCAGCCACCCAATTTTTAACGTCGGTTGCGAGGCGTTGATGCCAGGTGAAAGAGTGAAAATTGTAGATTCTACAGACATTTCAGATTCTGTACGTGATTGAATTGAATAGTATTGTAAACGTGGTATTCCTGAGAAGAACTAGCACAAATTTGCGGGCCAACCATAGGCCCAACTTTCTGCAACTCTATGGTACCTGAAACTTTTGAAATCTGTAGCCCATCTCCGAGAAGCACCGATGTAAGCGAATGTATATACGCATACAGCCACCAGGTCACGTAACCACCGGACCTCGAGTTCGCATTTCATATACCTTCGCATCACCTCTTTATCAATATCGCTCTCTATTGTCCCCACCAAGAGCTCTTACTATGTCCACTCAAACATCAATTCTGATTCTCGGAGCAGGGTGTTTCGGACTCTCGACCGCGCACGAACTGCTCACACGGGGTTACAGGGACGTCACCATAATCGATCGGGCACCCGAGCTTCCTGCACCAGATGCTGCATCTACAGGTGAGCGAAACCCGTTTCCCGCTATCGCGCGAACAGTTTAGCCCTTGGAAGCAATTTGCGTCCCCCTTTTTTTTGTGCCTCGGGTTGCTCGGGTACGTGAAGCGGGCACTTGGCTGATGCCGAGCGGGGTTTTTTGTTTTGCCTTGGCGAAGATCTAAACAAGATAGTACGCTCTGCCTATCGTAAAAGCGCATACACTCGATTAGCCCGAGAGTCGGTTCAAGAGTGGAAAACTGGAGATTGGGATAATGCTTATCACGAGTGAGAGTTATCTATTACTCCCAAATTAGACCTAGATCAATCTGACCAACGGCCGACACGCGATTCCCCAGGTCGGGAGTATTCGTCTGCGGGGGTCCTACGGGCACACCTTACTCTATAGCAGCACAAGAAAATGACATTGCAGCCGGGAGCCGGGTGACACTTCTCCCAACGGTCAAAGACATCAAACAAGTCTTCCCACCCGGCGTCGCAATAGGCGAAATCGCAGAAGCCCAGGACCCAGAAGGTACGGCCGCCAAAAACTCGTGTTACTTCAATTCAGACGGGGGGTGGGTCGGTGCGACGACGGCAATGAATGCGCTTTTGCGGAGAGTGAAAGCGTATGAAGGCCGCGGTGTGAATATTTTGACGGGACGTCGGGTGGTCGGATTGGAAATGGATACGGAGGGGCGGACCGTGGGTGTCAGATTTACGAGGAACGAGGGGAGTCAGGGCGAAGAAGTGCTGAAGGCGAACGTGATTGTGCTCGCGATGGGCGCATGGTCGTCGTCATTGTTTCCGGACGATTCGTTCGGACTGACAAAATTGATGAAGGCGACGGGGTGAGTATATTGGTCTCATAAGCCGCCCTTTGCGCTAACTCGTTTTACAGACAAAGTGTATTAACTGTTCAACTCACGCCCAAAGAACTAGAGCAATACAACAAATGCCCATCCTTCTTTGATACTTTCACAGGTCTATACACCATGCCAGTGAGCCCATCCCATCGTCATCACCACCGCCCAATAAACACGACTGTTCATTCAGCCAACAGCTTCCGGCCTTCTGAAATGGGGCCTGCACCACACGGGTGCCGTGTCTTCTCACAGAGTCTCGACCCCCCGCACCGGGCTTGCGGCAGACAACACCGCCCCGTTCAACTCGAGCGCAAAAATCGGGGTCGATGGCGCCGGTGCACCATGTGCGGTGCCTAAATCCATCATCGCGCCCATGCGAGACGCAATGAGGAAGCTGTATCCTGATATTGGAGATCGAGACGTCGTGTCGAGCCGGATATGCTGGGTGAGTTTGCCTGGACCCCTGTTACCGCAAGTCGTAGCGCATATGTTGATCATATGCGCACATTTAGTATGCAGATACGATCGACGAAGACTGGATTATCGACTACCACCCTGTACATTCACGCTTGCTCCTCGCAACGGGAGGTTCTGGACACGCATTCAAGGTAATTTACGACGCCCGCCCCAACCTTGCCTCACTCGCCTAGACTGATCGAATACAGTTCCTACCGGTGCTGGGTCGTGTGATCGTCGACAGGCTGGAGGATAAGCTGGATGGAGACTCTCGCGAGCTGTTTTCGTTTACTCGTCCTCGCTCAGCGGAGCATGTCGAGAGAGTGGGCGAGCACATCAAGATCAACGAGTCAGAATTGGCTACCGCAGCAGATCTCAAGGCTGTGTCGGCGTGAAAAAGAGGGTTGCCGTCCTTTGGTAGATAGAGAGCAAATCAACTGCCTGTTTGGATCATCCCTGAACCCGCTGGATTTTCACAACCCACCAACTGATCGCTGAAACCCTGTCATTCGGCTTGCCTCACACGGAAAGGTTGCATCTCATAAAACCACTCTATTTTGTAACACTACGGTCCAGACCGCCAACCAAACAACGAGAGAGAGCATCGACAGAGCACAAGTCAAAGCGAACAAACGACAATCTAAGTACAATTCGGAATACCCGTCAGCGACCACCAACCAACCGACTGACCGGCGACATTCAGCTCAACCGAACCAATGATCGCTCTTTTTCGGGAACGAAGTATGGACATGGAACCGAAGTCGAGTCGGGAAGAGGTGAAGCGACGAACAGACAGGTGCACCAAGATCAAGCACAGGGTTGGAGCAGCAGGACCGAGAGCATGGGCCAGCAAGACGTCGTGAAGGTGTAACGGTGAGATAAGTAAAACGAAAGAGAAGAGCAAATGAGAGAGCACGAGGGAATCAAGTGTACAGGGGATAAGGGGCGTCGGACGGGAAGGGGGGGGGGGCAAGGAAACAAGACAGCTCAAGGCGCAAACGGATGGTGCGAGCGCTTGCCAGTCTCAAGGCTATCCTCATCATCGTTATTGATGTCGTCCTGGCGGGCAAACCGAACCGTGTCGATGGTACGTGTGCCGAGCTCGATATCATGGCCGCGCGACTTGGTGTCGTCCACGTTTTGCTGGTAGCTCGTCGTGACCTGCTGCGGCAGTGCGATCAGAAAGAGCGGAGAAACGATACAACGAATGACGTACAACGACACCAGCAGTGCCAGTGGGCAAGCTTGCATTTGTCTGGGCACGGCCGCGAGTAGACTCGTAGTAACTCGTGTTCGGGGGCGAAGACATGATCTCCTGGAGGTCCCTGCGGGAGCTGAGTGTAACCATGACCGAAATGGCATACCTGTTGACATAAATCAGCTCAAGTCAATTAAACTACCAAATCGAATCAACGTACATCTTGCCCATAATCAGCTGAGGCAGGAGATGGTACGCTTCGCCAGGGAGAGCGAGATACTGGGAAATCCTGATGTCAGGCAAGCAGAGCAAAACACGGAGAAGTGCTGCTTACCAAGACAAGATTAATGACGGCAATCTAAGCCAAATCCGCATTAGCCAAAAGCAGCAAAGAAACACTTAAAATGTGGGACTCACAGAAGCGGTCACAGTGCTGGTCTCCATGGTCACACGAATGATCTTGGTGATCACCGCCTCAGTCCTGCTCGAACGTCAATGCAAAGCATTTGACGATATTCCAAATAGACTCACTTGCGGAAGGGAGTCTTGACGCGCAAGAGGGAGTAGATCAGGATCCCAGAAATTGAGACGTCCAGAACAGCAGTGGCAGTGAGCCATCCAACGATGGGAATGGGAATCTGATGGCGAAGTTAGATTCTGGTTCGTTGGGGAGTAAAATAATACAAACATTTGGCACAAGGCTCAGCCGCTTGATACCCTGGAACTCGACAGACGAACTGTGGGGGGAAGTGAGATAAGGTGTGCGTGTCGGATTTAACGGACACGCACGTAATACCGAACGCGAGCGAAGCGATGATCCCAGCACCGACAACTACAGCGACGATCTTGTTCTTAGTCGCCTGTACAAGAAATCAGTGAAATGGATTGTATTGCCTCAATGAGGACTCACGCTGTAGCAACGCTCCAGGAAAAAGATTTGGGCAACAGTTCCGAGCAACGCCGTAACACCAATCTCCCAGAACAATGACCCTTTGGAGAATAGTCAGGCAACAATAACAAACGAATGAAATGGGACTTGCAATCCTGGTCGTCGAACTTGTCAAAGACGCCATAGTACTTGACAGCGTTGCGATACAAGTTGATATAGTCCATCGTTCCTTGGAGAACGGTGAGCAGAGCCACTGTGAATCGGGTTAGAGACTAAAAATGGACGTAGTTGGAAGAACGCACAGACGCCGACCGTCAGCCGGTTGAAGATGGTATCAGTTGGGAATATCCGCTGCAAGACCAAGTTAGTAAAGCAAACGCCGAAGAAAGACAGCACGCACCCAATAGTCGTACACTTGCACGCAAAACACCCCGAGGAACAACTGCTGCATCATGATACCCGTGACGAACGGACCGAACGTCGCCTGAACGATCGCATCGGGGATGATTGGGTTACCGGCAACAGGAGTAGTAGCCATCGTAAGAGCACCAGAGGGGGAAGGCAATGAGAGGAGAGGTTCGCGGGGGAGTATTTAACAAGCCCGAGGCCGCTAAACAAGGCAAGCCTGGTGCTAGCGGGGACGGTGCGCGACCTGGAAAGGCGATCAAACGTCGAGCGACGATCGACTAAGCACCAGAAGAGGAGCGTGATTGACCAGAACCGCACTGAGCAGGACCAGATTTGTTCGTCGCCGAGGGACCGTTCGGCGTTGCCAAAGAACGCGTGGATTGGGGGAGAGAAGGCTGGCGTCGTCGTTTGCAGTGAACGCGCGAGTTTTTAGGCTCTCTGCGCAATACAGACTGGTGGCGCGAAATAGAGCACAGAATCATCCCGTCGCCGTGGACCAGAAGGCGGGATCCTGAGTTAGGTTCGCGGACGCAGGACTGGGTGGCCCTAGCCGCGATTCGGGTATAGCGCTGAAGCGGAAAAGCTGCTGCATATACCCTGTTCAGGTATATCACCCCGTGATCGTTCGATCCAGTTTTCCGAACTTCTGTCGGGACTTCTGGGGTCGACCTGCGGTTCTAGCGGGAAGGTGGAGGCCTGACGTCCGATATGGCCAATCAGAGTGACTGAATGGGAGACAACATCGAAGGTTAGCCGGGGTCCTGCTCCGACAGTGTCATCGAGCCCACGTTGCAGACTACTGCCACAGTTGGCAGGTGGGCAGCGGCGACCTGCCCTGACTGATATCCGCCACCAACCAATTATGGCTGATTTGTTACCTTTGCGGCGCATTCGCCGGGCCATTTGTGCCCTCCCTCGCCAAGCTCTCGTCTCCAACTCCCCCTTCCCTCCTTCCCCGACTTGACTTTTTTCTCCCCTCCTTGCCTTTTCGTTTTTCCACCCCTGCTTGTTCTTTGACCCCATGGGCTTCGTTATTCCCATCCTACTAGGCTTAGGCCTAGTATGGCTCGTTATCAAGGCGATGAGCATAGGCAAGCGCGAGACCCATCTCCCGCCGGGCCCGCCTACTATTCCGTTGCTCGGCAACCTCCACATTTTCCCAAAAACCGAAGCCCATTTGAAGTGCGTCTTGCGCTTGCACCTCTCTCTTTCACGAGTCGAACCTTAACCACCCTTTGTACAGACTTACGGAATGGGCTCGTATTTATGGCGGCATGTATTCTGTAGGTGCTCGTTCGCGTGATTTGTGCGCTGGTACTGACTCCTTCGATGCCAGCTGAAACTCGGCCCCGGTACCGCGATCGTTTTGACCGATGTTGCTGCCGTCAAGGAGCTCATGGACAAGCGTTCCCAGTCTACCGTCGACCGCCCACCGAATCACATGGCTGACCTCGTTGCCGGCGGCATGAACATGGTTCTTGCTCACTACAGTCAGTCGACAGTCTTGCTCTGCTGGTTCACGTCACTCATCCGTATTCAGCCGAGGATTGGCGTACTCTTCGTCGCGCCGCACACGCGATCTTGACTCCCCAGGCCTGCGCAGGACATCTCCCCATTCAGCGCGCCGAGGCCTCCCAGCTCTTGCATGACGTTCTCACTAACCCCGACGTAAGTCCAATCTTTTCCCCGACTTGCTCGCTCTGACATGTGCGATACAGGGCTGGTACACCCACATCCGCCGCTACTCGTCCTCGGTCATTCTCTCTGTGCTCTTTGGCAAGCGTGCGCCCCGATACGAGACCAAGGAGGTCACCGACTTTTTCCATGCGCAACACAAGTGGGAAGAGGTTCTCGAGCCCGGTGCGTGTCGGTCTCCGTATACCTTCCCAATGTGTTACTTACCTCGATCCACAGGTGCACACCCGCCAATGGACCTCATCCCCATCCTCAAAAAGGTTCCCGAAGCTCTGGCTCCCTGGAAATCGCTTTGCAAGCTCACCCGCAAGCTCCAACGTGACCTCTATTTTGGGCTTCTCGCCGAGACTGAGCAACGGATCGCGAACCACCAAGAGAACAACTGCTTCATGGAACAGATCCTCGCTCGCCAGGAAGAATTCGGCATGAACCGCGAACTCGTTGGTTATCTCGGCGGTGTGCTTCTCGAGGGTGCTTCGGATACGACCAGCTCGACCTTGCAAAGTCTCGTTCTTGCACTGACCGCGTTCCCCGAGGTTCAGAAAAAGGCTCAGGTACGTGATTTCTATTCTTAGCGCGAGCCTAATCTGAGTGTATGCTATCCCTGCAGGCTGAAATCGATTCGGTCGTTGGCAAGGACCATACCCCCACCACAGACGACTTTGCGCGCCTCCCGTACATCCAAGCCGTCATCAAAGAAGCTCTCCGTTGGCGCCCAGTTGCCCCGCTCGCGATTCCGCACGGCACGATCCAGGAAGAGACCTACCGCGGATACCGCATCCCCGTCGGCACGACCATCTTTGTCAACAACTGGGGCATGTTCCACGATCCCGAGGTCTACGAACGCCCCGACGATTTCTGGCCCGACCGGTTCTTGAACAACGAGTTTGGGACCAAGCCTGGTGTTGACAATAGCGACCGTCGTGCGAATATGGCATTTGGCAGCGGTCGGAGGTTCTGCCCTGGGTTCCATTTGGCCAATAGCAATTTGGTGCGTATCGTGTCCTTTTTTTGATGGAGCTTGTTCTGACGGGTTTGGTGTAGATGTTGAACACGATGAACTTGATTTGGGCCTTTGACTTTAGTCCTGCTATTGATCCCGACACCAAGAAACCTATTCCTGTCGACATTCACGACTACGCCAAGGCACGTCAGGTCCAGACCTAACCTCTTCACCTCGACTAACTGCCCATGATTTTTTTCGTTCACAGGGTATCCTGACTGCTCCCAATCCGTTCAAGGCAACGATCAAGCCTCGTAGCGCCCACCACGCCGAAATCATCCAACACGAGTTTGTTGCTGCTGGGCCTGCGTTTGAGCCGTTTGAGCGGGATTTGCGAAAGGAGGATTTGGATTATATCAAAATACAGCGCAAGTAAAAAGCGTGGTTTTGGGTTTTCGATGTATCTGTGGATCAGATCTTGTGCACGTTTCGAGTTGTTCTTGTCGTAATCACAGAGTCAATCAATTTTTTTTCATCTCATTTGCGCCTCCCACGTTGTGAGATGCAGGTCCAAGTTTGCGAGGCACGCGAGGTGGCGCACTTTTTTGCAATACTTGGGTTTCGAAAATGTGGCGAGTACCTTGGCATTCAATTGATTTAGTGCAAGGCTAGGTTGACTGTGGCTTTTGAACCTGGATAGTAACGCGCGAACACTGGGTGTGAGAAAACTTTAACCTTGTCGTTGCCCTTCCACCACTTCCAACTCGCTCAGACTCGCCACCTTTTCCTCCGTCTTCTCTCTTATCAGGCGCATACATGCCGTTAACAAACTGCCCTCCTCGCTAACCATTTGATACGACTGTACCCCCGATGTAGCAGTTTCCAGATCACGTACTTGTTGACGGACTTCGTCTCGTGGTTATCACGATAGTAAAATCTGACTCGCAAGTGTAACATCACTTCTCTCGCTTGCTCAGGATTCGAATTTGTAGCGAACACTTCTTGCCCTTGCCGTCCCGTTAGTTTTCACCGTGCCGTCTGCGATTATATTCCTCGCCGGCACGTTTGAGGCTTCTCCTTCACACATCCGGCCCGTGCTGCGCTTTACCCTGCAGCTACTAGCGTACGCACGCAAGTAGTTGGGGTCAGACCCGTACGGTATCTATTTGAGCGCGGTTGTAGTCACGTCATGGAGTTCGTAGTGCAGCCCTATTTGACGCTAAGCGCACGTCTTGTCTTAATTGGTTCGGTATCAGGGTGGCCAAGAACTCATAGACAAGATAAACCGTATTTCAATTACTGGAGCAAACTGAAAAGGACGTGACGCGAATTGCATAAAGTCTCAAGCCGTCTGAAACGGTGCAAGTTCGATCTGCGCGGACCGATTGCATCAGGGGTTTGCTTGACAGACGCAGGGTCGTCCCTATCCTAGCCGAAGCATCGAGAACCGGGGCGCGCAGGGTCGATTTTCCCACTTTCCGATTGGCAAGATTTTGTTACCATCCACCCGAAATTTAAAGACCGGCATGTCTGCGACCCTGATCAGGCTCGCTGTGCTCATTTACTCTATTCAGTAAAAATATAGCGCCACCGTGTGGGACTGACGGGCGTTTCGCTGGTCTTGTCAAATTTCACCCTCAACTTTGACAAGCTTTCGGGCCCGTGCAGGGGGATGTGAGCTAGCGCCGACGTTGGCGGGGCCGCTTGCTACCTGGTGAACACTATTTCTGGACAGGTTGCCGCGGGGGTAAGGAACTGTGTCAATCGGAGAGCTAAATCTATAGCGGTAAGGCTGTCTGTTCTCGATCATGATCCCTGTCGAACTCGCAGGCACGTAAAAACGTCAGTTGAAAGCTCTTTCATTTCCGTTCTGGATGTACTTTCCGCGAATCAATACACCCCTCGTATCATAGCCAAGGCACGCCAGGTTCACACGAATCCGTGATTGACTTGCACCTGGCACTTTTACGGGTGACGTGCAGGTCCGGGCCATGACGGCCTGAACTAATTGTGGTCGGTGCTCTTTGCCTAACCCAGGCTAGTAAACGCGTGTCTAAAATCTGAAGGTGCTTCTATTAATTCTAGCAATGGATATAGCATACAGCCGGTTCTATTGATGTACAGGGGTCCCTATCAGCTGGAGCAGTGTTCAATCAGCATCTATATTGCGCTGATGTTGGTGAGCGACTTCGCCAAGGTTCTTTTACGGCCGTCAACCCCGACAGTCTACGCCGGCCCGTTTCTCCCACAATACAGTAATTTGGGGATCTCTACTAGTTTCAGTCCAAGGTTTCTGCGGTCTGATCCACAGTTATTGACACTGAGGCAGATAGGGTGGCTATCTACAGCCACATGCTGTACTCCACAAGCGGTCGGTTACGTGATCGACGCCAAGCGCGGACGGATCATGTGGGGGAATGACCACCAAGGCTGGGTTTGGCCGTCTTTTGACTTTTTATTCTACGACGCGACTTGGACGCTGAGATGCTCAGGCTAGGCCGAATTGCACGAACTCTGGTGCTTCCTAGGCGTGTTCTGGGTACGGGCGTTGTACGGCGGGGAGCGCACGATGCCTCGAGGTTACCTTCGTTGTTGTCGACGAGCAGTCCTGATTTTATGGAAAAGTCCGAGGCTATGGATAGCTTGGTGAGTATTTGCTACAGGATGAATTGGGGTGTGTGGTATTCATGCGTGTTTGATTCGCAGGTCTCAAAATACGAGGAGCTTGTTAGCACCGCGAGGCAAGGTGGTGGGTTAAAAGCTCAGGAAAAGATGAGAGCCAAGGGCAAAATGACACCACGAGAAAGGTGCGTTGCTCGAGAAACTCAAGGTGGTTTGTGTGTACTGACTACTGGGCATAGAATCGCTGCTCTACTGGACCCCCACTCGCCGTTCCTGGAGCTGTCGTCTCTTGCTGCCAATGGTTTATACGGCGATAGCGTTCCTGGAGCCGGCATAATTACCGGTATAGGGCTGATCCGTGGTCGACAGTGTATGGTCGTTTGCAACGACGCGACAGTCAAGGGGGGAAGCTATTTCCCAATGACGGTAGGCAAGAACCTGCATGTATGATAGCCTCACACTCACTTGGATCTCACTCGCAGGTAAAAAAACACTTACGAGCGCAGGAGATTGCTACGCAAAACGGGCTGCCTTGCGTCTACCTTGGTGCGTCGAGCTTTGCCCGGGTTTTTATCATAGGTCTAACTTGCACCTTGGGCAGTCGAGTCTGGAGGAGCTGCTCTGCCCCACCAAGCAGATGTGTTCCCTGACCGAGAACATTTTGGAAGGATTTTCTATAACATGGCGCAAATGAGTCGGGTGGGAATCCCACAAGTGAGTAGGTCTTGTTCATTTCGGAACAGCCTGGTTGTAACATGTTATCCCCAGATTAGTGTGGTGCATGGTATTAGTGTTGCAGGAGGTGCCTACGTCCCCGCAATGGCGGACGAGAACATCATCGTAAGGCAACAAGGTCTGGCGCTCAAGGAACCTTGTCCCGTAATAAGTCTTTAACGAGATCATTACGTCTAGGTCGAATCTTCCTGGCTGGTCCTCCACTAGTTAAAGCTGCGACGGGCGAAGTTGTCGACGACGAAACCTTGGGAGGAGGCGACATGCATTCGTCCGAGTCGGGTGTTACTGACCATCTTGCCCGTGACGATGCGCATGCTATTGAGATTGCGCGAGCGTGCATTGCGGATCTTGGGAATGGGTCATGGGTGGCGAATCCAGTGGGTACTTTGAATTGCGAAACTGGTTCTAGTTCTGAAAATGTTGTGTTCCCTAGCCCCCCAAGGCGCCCGAGGAACCGCTATATCCTGCTCACGAGCTGCATGGCATTGTGGGTACGGATGTGCGACAGGGGTTCGATATGCGAGATGTGATTGCCCGGGTTGTGGATGCGTCAAGCTTCAGAGAGTTCAAGAAGGAGTACGGTCCGACTATTCTTACAGTAAGTGAACCTCTCTTTGGGGGGTTCAAGTCTGACCTCTGTATAGGGATTTGCACACATCCATGGGTATCCAGTAGGAATCATTGCCAACAACGGCATCTTGTTCTCTCCTTCTGCGCTCAAGGCAACGCATTTCATCGAGCTTTGCTCCCAGCGAAAGATCCCGCTGCTTTTCTTGGTCAACGTTACTGGTACGGCTGCCAACTCTGGGCATTGACCTTTTCACACTGATCGGGACTTGTATTTCAGGATACATGGTTGGCTCTAAAGCCGAAAAGGGGGGTATCGCAAAAGACGGCGCAAAGATGGTTCGGGCGGTGGCATGCGTAGATGTTCCAAAATTGACGGTAATTGTGGGCGGGTCGTTTGGAGCTGGTAATTATGGTATGTTTTTGCCTGATTGAGATTCTTTTACCGGCTCATGATGTCTTGTATAGGAATGTGCGGTCGTGCGGTAAGGTCGGGTGGTTTCAGGACTCACGCATAAGCTAAGTTTTTGTGTAGTATTCGCCAAGGTTCTTGTGGATGTGGCCGGTGAGTATTTGGATTTGATATGCTGAGCAGCCGTACTCATATGCAACCAGAACGCCAAAGTTTCCGTTATGGGGTCTGGGCAACTTTCCGAAGTCATGACCACTGTGTCCAAGTGCGTAGCCTGCGGTTTCGTCGTGCATATTACCGACTCACCTTGCGCCCACGCTAGGGACCCGGCACAACATGCGTCACTCAAGGCTGAAATTGAAGATCAGTCAACAGCATTGTATGCAACTGCGCGGCTGTGGGATGACGGGGTAATCCGTCCCCAGGATACCCGGGATGCAGTTGGGCTGGGTCTAGCGCTCGCAGCTAGGGAAAGGAGGGGTGGGCCAAGTGTTGGCGCCGCAGAGGGCGGGTTTGGTGTATTCCGCATGTGAAATGCAACGGCGTAGGAATGATAGTTGCGCTTGTTCGCACAAAATTCTATGTTGAAGACAGTTGTTGCCGAGTGGTACTAGTACTCTTCAAACGCTAACCACAAATAAAACCCGACGCCACGTAATCACGTGCTGAGCACCCCGCTGCTCTTCGCCACCATCAACGACGGAGAGTCATTTGGGGATGTTTCAGTTGTTTCGGCGTCGCGGTACAGTGCAATATTTCGATGAGGTTTTGCTTGAACTCGGAGATAATTAATACCCGAACACTCAACTGGGCCGAAATCGCAAAGATTCCCCTGCAGAACGATGTGCTTTTTAGTATCTGGCATCTCAAGGGCGCCCAGTGCGTCACTTTGATCTTGCACAGCGTTGGCGCCTTCCCTCGTGGCCCCACAGTCTGGCCACCACCACATGGACTCGAAAGTCATCTCTGCTCCCCAAGGATCTAGGGCACCTTTCCCCTTTGATGAGTTCCGTTTCGATTGAGGATATAGCGGACAAAGTGGGCGCCCTATGGAAGATTTGTCGTAATGTCGAGGCCCACCAGGTAAACACCCCTGCATCGCCCCCGCGCAGCTTTAGCGAATTGACACATTTATCAGCAACGTTGCATGCGGATACATAGGTGCGCTAGAGATATGCTGGATATTGTCCAGGAAATGGAGGGAGAGCCAGGGCTAGAATTGGTTACATCGGACGTTGACAGGTGGGTAACATTGATAAACGTTCTTATACTCTCTGACAAAAGTATAGCGCCATTGACCATGCTTTACAAGCGTTGAAACAGTGGGAGTCTATATCGCCATATCAAGCTCTTGTCGACGAGGGCAGATTCATCGCTTGTCTCGACGCCGAGCTTAGGGTACTGGGCGAATGTGCTTTGCACCATGTGGTAAGCTGCGATTTATATGGCGTTGCCGTCTCTGACTGTACAATTTCGTGGGTAGTTCGGTCTCGAACAGCAGTGGGGCGCGGCGTATATCCGAGCCAAAGCGCGAGACGAAATCGACTTGGAAGAGAAATTGGTGAAGATTGCCGAGGAGGATCTTGAGCCCGACGTGGATGGTGCCAATTCAAAAGCTCAGTCTCCACCACCAGTAACACCATCCCCTTCCACTGCGATGGAGCGTTTGTTGGCTGAAGGAGTAAGTCTATATCCTAACATATGATCCGCTAACGCAATTTTTATGACCTGTAGTTCAAGCGCTCGGGTATGGGTCGAATACGTGTCAAGGGCGAAACAGAGCCCGATCCATCAGGTTTCGAGATCGAAACGCTTTCGCGAGAATATAACGACTCTGTGCAGATGACCTCGCAGTACCAACCACCGGTATTGGTCCCCAACGATCTATCACCTGTTATTGCACCTTTGGCGCAAGACTTGGCTGCAATCGAAGCGAAAGGAAAGCCGGCTGATCCTGACAGTCTCTCTATGCAACAAGTCTCTCACGTTCCATTCGTAACGATATCTGACATCAACAAAATGGAGGACGCGGGCTATCTGCACAACATTCGGGATTTGACCCTGCAAACTCGCCTCTATGGTGGCCACCCGATGCGTCGAAACGGCTCGATTATGACATACTTGGGGTGCAAAGTCGCAGATCAGTTCAACTTCGAGACGGTTGGAGAAAAAGTCCCACCACTTCGACAGTTGGACAATAACTCGCTGGTCGCTGTTCGGCTTTGCCAACCGCACCCAAACGACCAACTTCTCTACAGCATGATGCAGCGGGTATGTACCTCTGATTGAGTTTGGACATCTGGCTCACCCTCTGCATTAAAGCGATTACTCCAAGAGGCTTGTACCTGGTCACGTTTAACCCACAGGAACATTGTTCCGTTCTTGGGAATGTGTCGTTACCTTAAGCATGAGAGAACACCAATTGTTGCGTTGGTTTCCCCCTGGCACGAGCGGACGCTCTCGGACTATGTCAAAGTCTTCGAGGATGTCGACCATATTGCCCTAGTAAGTGACCATCGGACGTCCAATGTTTGGACATCGTCGATTATATTATGTTCTAGGCGACAGGCGTTGCCCAAGGCTTGCATTATCTTCACTCTCACGGTCTCCATCACGGGGGATTACACGCGGTGAGACAGAATATGTTTTATTATTCTCACCGACCACTTACGCTCGACATAGGGCTCCGTGTTCGTGAGTGAGCATGGCCACGCTCAAATCGGGAACTTTTCGATGTGCTCCAAGTTCGAGCTTAACCCCCCGTTGAACCTTGCAATCCGCCTGATGGGACAGGGTGTCCTTCGCTGCATGGCCCCGGAAGTGAGTAGCCGTCGGGATATTCCCTACCACGAAAACCGATCACCCCACCACCCAGTACATACAAGGCCGGGTTCGCTCGTCAGCAATGATGCTCAACGCGGATGTATGGTCCCTGGCGATGGTTATATTTCAAGTGGGTACAGAAGCGCTGCAGGGAGAAATATCCTCATCGACATTATGAAGATTTTCACTCATAAGACTCCTTTCGAGGGAGTACCCATGCCTCATGGGCTAGTGGCATTCCTTTATCAAGGACCCACGCCTGCACATCCTTCCGCAAGCGAAGGATCAGACGTTCTCTCGTCCGGAATCCCGCAGAAACGAAAGCGAACGCCTGGATTCTCCATGCCAACCTCTCAGGCTGCTGCACTCGAGGCCGCCGCTATAGCTGCTGCTGCTGTCGTCCCGTCGAAGGCTGAAGGCCACAGTGCCGTTGGCCGTGGGCTGACAAACGAAATGTGGTCGCTTTTGCGGTGGTGTTGGAAGTACGACCCACGAGCTCGTCCGACGATGGACGAGGTTGTTTTGCGATTGAAAGAAATTGGAGAGTCGTGCTCCGTTGGGTTGAAGAATATTACCGCTCGGGTTCGAAAAACTAAGCCTGCTCCGGTCGCAAACGGAGGGCAGTGTGACGTGGGTATTCACTTGTATGCGCCTTGTTCTATGCTGAATATATGGGACTTAGGTATTCCTTGGTGAATTTGTGGCCTATCCTCATGAGAAGGTTGCTATGAAAAAGCTACGAATGTACGACAACGACAGTCTGGACTCTGAGCGCAAGGTACAGTAATCCTTGACCATTGACGTTGCCAAGTGTTCAAATCTTTTTGCAGAAACTTATTCGCGAAGTACGTCTCTGGAGTGAGCTGAAACACCCGAACGTTCTCGAGCTCTATGGTCTCTATGACACTGGCGGCACGTCCATATACATGATATCGAAGTGGATGTCTAATGGCACTGCTCCAGAGTACCTGAAGAAACACCCCGAGGCGAATCGACGGAATATAGTGAGTGGTATAGGTTCTTTTCGCGAACCAGTCAGCTCACTAGGGCCCCTACCGCAGGTCTCTGACGCTTTACACGGGCTGTGCTACCTGCACGAACTCTACATCTTGCATGGTGATTTAAAAGGGGTGCGCATACGTCAAGTGTCGGTGAACTACAGCTAACGCCTGAGCTAGACGAATATATTGATTAAGGACGACGGAACAGCTTGCCTCGCTGATCTCGGATTGTCCCGAACCTCTCACGAACCTACCACCAACTCCCTGCGAGGAAATGGCAGCACTCAGTACATGAGCCCTGAAATCTTGTTAACCGACGATGCTCGTGGTACCCAAAAGATTCCCGTGAAAACACTGGAAAGTGACATCTTCGCGTTTGGTCTGGTTATACGAGAGGTATGCCGCACGTTGTCTTCGGTAACTGCCTTGGTTCACGCGTGCATATATACAGATTCTGGGCGATGAGCGACCATACGCCGAGGTCCGGAGCATCGCATATATCATTCGATTGATTGCAAACGGACATACTCTGCCCCGTCCAGACAACCCCGTCGCACGGCAATGGCTCTGTGATAGGATGTGGGAGATTGTCCAAGCTGCTACGCATGAAGACCCGGCGGCGCGGCCTGTTGCGGCAGAACTTGAGAAGCAGTTCCACTCTGTTCCCCCGAAAGGACGACACAGTCCTCGAAGGAGGACTTCTGAGCCTAAAAACTCGAAATAAATATGGACCGACCTCCATCTTGTTTGTACCACCATGCTGTATTGCCTATCACGCCTCCGACTCTGTCCACCATTCGCATTTTATATCATTCGGGCCCCTTGTTGTAATTTGTAGTCTGGTCTCTTGGCCAAGCACGTCACTTTTGCCTCGCGACGGTAGTACCCTGACACAACAGTCAAGATAGAAGCGATACGAAAAAAAGGTCCCTCTAGATCAACTATTTATTGCTGAAAACGAAGCCGCGCCGGCAACAAGATGAGCATCATAATCGGGTCTTGTTAGACTCTCAAGGGCACCCATCTGCCTTGCACTGTGTACGCCACGGCCAGCGAAACTCCTACGACCCCCTTTCGAGTGCATTCTACTTCTGAGAGTGGTACTATAAAAATGAATCATTTGACTCGAAGCCATTGGGAAGCAGTACTACGAGGCATCGTGTTAGCGTTTTAAGGTAAGGACAAATTGGAAAACGAAAAATCAGTAAGGTATACAGTGAAGTCCCGTATTGTGTCCCCTATCTCTGGCTCGTGCAGTTGTGGTGGATCTAAGTGTGTGGAGGCGCGTTTGCCGGAAAGTTTTCCGTGTGTTTGTCTCCCGTTTGCAAATACCAAATGCAGCTTGAACATTGCCCTAATACCTGAGGGCGAGAGTCAGAATCTGTCCACTTTTTCTTCTTAGTTTAAACTTTTATTCAGCAAGAGCGTCTCCCCTCGGTCGTGGAGCTGCTTCCAGAGCGTCAGCGTCTCCGTAGACGGTTCGGGCAAACAACATCTCGCTCTCGGGGAGACTGCCTCTCGTGCTTGGATCTTTCATTGACCTGGACACATCAAGATAAACACCACATTATTCTGTTGTAAAGCTTGCTTGCTGTTTGCCCCGATAACGACAACTATAATTACACCATAAAAGAAAAACACTATCAGTCCTCGAATCACCCGCGCTGCCATTCTAACCTCGCCAATGTCTTAGACTCTTAGCTCGCATTTGGCTATCGATACAAGGACCTACCGGTAAGCTTGATATTTTGCATGTGACTGCTACTTGATTTCAGACTACCATAATCAGCCTCAACACAGCAAACCACAACGTGTTGGCGTCTAGCAGATCCAATTTTGGATATACTCTCGCCGAGCGCTCTTCTCGCCACAACCACCATGGCGTCGCAGAGTTTGACCAGTAACGGCAAGAAGTTTAGGCATCGTTTGCGAGGTGTGTATATTATATCGCTACACGGTTACCACCAATTACACGATCTCCACTGCAGCGATCATTCTCGACCCAGCGATATCTGGCTACGACATTAGCATCACGCTGCTCGTGGATGGCAAAAAAGTGCACAAACTACGAAAAGTGCAGAAAGGACAAACACTTCGCTGGGATGATCTACCCTTGCCATGGTCAACTCGAGCTCTATCTCGTGCCGTTTGTAGAGCTGACTGCTTTTTTCTTGCAGCGACGTACACGGGGGCTCGACACTCGCAGTCCAGATTGCGGAGGTACACAAGACTCGTGGCCGTACCGAATCGCATACATATCAGATATCACAAGTGCTGGGACACGACAGCTGGTCGATCGGTATGAACACCCTAATATTTGAGCTGGCACCCCGTTGACTCACCCGCGACTCGATCGTAGGACGTGGAAACCGAAAATACGCAGTCAAGGTGGAATTCTTAAGCGACGAAATGGTGAGTGGGGTTAAATTGATCGAGATATTTCTTCTTACGTGGTGTTCCAGGCAGAGCAAGCGTACCGAGAGGCTTTCGCCAAAGCCCAACAACTGGAAAACGTACCAGGGAAGACGGGAAAGGCAGGAGCGGCCTTCAGGACGCTGCTTATGCTTGGAAGTACCATGTCCAAGGTTAGTATATTGCCCACAACCATAGTTCAGTTTACGTCGTAGAGTAACGCGCGACTCGTAGCTTGATCCTAGCGGGGGCGCCAAGATGGCGTTCGTAGTCTGCGCAAAAGCGTGGGAAGTGCGTACTTGCAACAGCGAATTTAATGCTATATTGACGGAGAGACTCCGTTGTCCTCCACATCCGAACATATACAGCTTCTCGAACAGCAGGATAAGCCGAACGAGGACATTCACAAACTGGTGGAGGATCTCGCTAGGATGATACCCTCAGTCGAGTCTGTCAAACGTCTGGCCAACGCGGATCTCGGGGAGACTGTGCTAGACATGCTAAACCTGATCGAGGACGTGTCGTTGTTCATCGTGAGATTCTACTCACGGAGTTACCGAAGTACGTGGTAGTCGAGTCGTGCATAGTATTAAGCTGACCCGGTATATAATGTAACACAGCGCAAATGTTCTCGTTTAGCATTTTCGATTCGGGTCCACCAGACCCGACACAGGAATTTATCGAGAAATTCAAGAGCTTGAAGGAGGAATTTGAGACACGGATGGCCGCACAGACTTTGGAAACTATACAGACACTGGGTACCCTCCAGGCGTTGGAGACCGCACGGGCTACAGATATCACAGAGATATTGGACATTGCACAGGCTGAAAGTGAGGCTATATATCAAGATAATCACCGTGTTAGTTACTGACCTGCGATCCTGTGGTAGCGATTCGATCAAGATTGAAACCAGTTGACCAAGCTGGCTATGATCCCGCACGGGCGTGTATGTCTGGCACCCGGGTGGCCATCATCAACGATATTACAGCGTGGGTTCAGGAGTCCGATCGATGCCGGCAGCTGGCTTGGGTTCATGGCTTGGCGGGACTCGGCAAGAGCTCAATCGCTACGTCTGTATGCCAACAGCTCAATGAGCAAGGCATGCTCGCTACGAGCTTCTTCTGCAAGCGTGATAATCCCGAGCTACGTGATCCTCATCGAGTTCTGGCAACTATCGCCTACCGTCTGGCGCTGCGGTGGAAGCCCTATGGAGAAGCGGTTGTGGCTGCTGTCAAGGCAGATCCGGAAGTGTGCTCGCAGCATGTCCAGCCACTGTGCGATGCGCTACTAGTCAGGCCGTTGAAAGCAATTGCGGAGTCGAACCGAGCAGGTTGTGTGTTCACGATTATGGTGGACGCTCTGGATGAATGCGGAACTGTCGACACCCGCAAACAGCTGATCACATGCATGCACGACATCTCGTTGGCCGCACCTTGGCTGCGAGTGGTGGTGACAAGCAGACCCGATGCAGACATTCAAGAGTGCTTCGCGCGACTCGGGGCGTATTCCTTCACATCGTATAGTGTGCTTAGCTATGATTCTCTCCCCGACATCGACGTCTTTCTACGAGCCCAGCTCGGGAAGATGGAACAACTCGATGGCTGGCCCAAAGACGCGGTCGACAGACTCTCCGAGCGCTCCAGTGGGTTGTTCATCTGGGCACGAACAGCGTGCGAATTCGTCACGCGCGGTCCCAATCCACGGAGGCGCTTGGACAAGGTCTTGGCTGGTGCCCACTTAGGCAATCCTTCTGCCCAGCTCGATGACCTCTACACCACTGCAATCAAGGCTGGGGCAGGGGACGAGGACGAGGACGACTTGGCCGACGTACTACAGTGCCTAGGGATCATCATCACGACTGCCACTCGCACGC
>WSTK01001019.1:0-10866 GCA_019616945.1 Ceratobasidium sp. 414 | reverse complement strand
TTTTGACAACTACTTGAGAGGGAAGGCACCAAGTGTCCTCATACCCAGCACAGGTGTACTACCATATCTAGTCTATATGTTTGCAAACTTTAGGCAGAACTGGATTGCTGGCAGAGTAGGGATAGGCATCGCAAGCTCAAAGGCCCATTGTGGAATCTCAGTCACCCACTTCTCTTGACAGAACTAGAGAGCGTATATACAGTAGCTGTACTTGCTTCAATAGTATATAACCATTTTAACTACTTCTACTACATAAATCCTCTTTCCTCCTCCTTCCTGGACAGCTAGGGGGCCGGAAGGCACCAGCAATATTACAGCCCTCCACCATGCAATACTGATCAAAAATGCACTAGAATTTGACTAGAAGTGCAAAACAGTGTTTACCATATACTAGTATTTATTACTGATTTCTATAGTTCTTCTGTCCACCCAGAACCCATGGTTATGCCCAACCTGATGGCGCCAAATAGTACACTCCACAAATCATCTGTTGTTTCACATCCTTATAGTTAGCCAATTGGATTCAAATTTGGACCATATATGCACAGATATGCGCTTTATATACACTAATAATTTCAGCCCACGACACATTTGGAGTGGTGAGTAGTGGGTCTTTTGTTGGCTCAGGATCATGTGGTGCAATACTTTTGATTGCCAGTGTAGGTGCGAGAAAAAGTATCAGCGTACTTCTCTGTCCTGGACTTGGCCCGTCCTTCACTGCGCCTAAAGGGAGGACCATGCAGCCAGCATACGAAGGGGAGGAAACACATACTTACTGAGTACGCTTTCCCCTACAAAGCAGACAAACCGGTGAGAGAATACACTTGGGTACAAGTACAAGCTTACTTGGATTCCGTGGCCATTACATCGAGATACCGGAAAGGTGGGCGACTTTCTTCGTCTTCATAGTCCGAAAGGGAAATATGAGACTTGTCGTCATCGCTTCCCCCATGGTTAGGTCTGGTAGACTCTGTCTCGGTGTTTGAGGGGTCTGGGGGACTGTCGCCCACGAACAAAGAACCGACCCAAGACCTAGAGTAAAAATAATACGGAGTGCGTTGCGTACGAAATGCGATTGATAGTAAGCCACACATGCATCACAGATAACTTAGGAAATCACTCACCACGTGTAGTCCTTCAAACGCGATTGAGTAGATTTAGTATGAGGGGCTGGACGGGGATTTGGAGCACTGTCAATGTCGCCCAGTCAGCCCACATAGTCAGTAGTGCAGAAATCGTACTCCACCTGAAGCTTTGGCTACTTGAGACAGTATTATTGCGCTGGCTAGCCAACCTTTGATATGGATGGACTCGGTGAGGCCTCGATACTGGTGGCGAACTACAACAAATTAGCCATATACCATAATATAGGTGCAAGTAGAATGCACACCTTGCTTGAGTGCTACTTGATGGCAACGACAAGATCAAGGAAATAAAAGACAGTATCATGGCGCAAAAACATACCTCCCAGACCTTCCAGGCTGTGACGTTCAGTCATGCAAAGACTCAATTCCAAACGGCGGCGGGAGTGCACTAGGTGTGAAGACATCCGATATGGAGGGTCGTGGATTGGCGTCTTTGTGTGGGGAACTCCTCGCAGGCGTGGTGAGGGAGAGGGTGGAGGCACGGCTGCAGAGGGGCAAGCAGCTCATATTATTCCTGCGCAAGTGAAAGGGAATCCAGCTCTGGTAAGGATCGGGGCTTGCTGAGTATCTGGATTGTTCCATGTCTGCGTTCCGAACATCTTTCTGGTTGTGTTTCGTAAACTAAATTTAGTGGAGTGCTCGAGACAAATATTTTAATTTCATTGTAAACGACTCCATGCAAATTGCACGTGACGAAATCCGCACCATAAGTGGTAGATTTGACAAGGCTCACCAGCAAGAGCCCTTACGAGTGAACAGAGACTGCAAGCAGGAACTTGAGACAGATCCGAATACCTTCTTTAAGCCAGAATTTGCAACCAATTTGCGTAACTTGCTATTTGGCCCGGCAGAAATCACATGATGGATTTAGTCTGGAAACAAGTAAATCCAGATTACATGATTTTTGGCGGGCCCGCAGGTGGGACTAAAACATATATACATGGATTCTGGTTTGAATTAAGTGCTCTCGCTGGCGAGACTGGGCGAATCTACTACTTATGGGTTGAATTTTGTCATATGCAATTCAAGATGTCGTCTATGTAGCAAAGTTTGACACATAACAAATTGATCGGACTACAAATAGATCAGCAAAGATGACAAAGATACAAATCGGGACAGCACAGTCACATCGAGCTTTTTTGGGAACGAGAAATCGTAGTTGTAGTCGTTAAATTCAAACAGAGCGATCTGGGTATCAGTAAGGGTGCTCAACCATTTCCGGCTCATAATACTCCTTGGGAGGTTCTTGATCTGGAACCTGCGTGTGCTGGCCTGACCGGAGGGTGTTCGCTTGCGAACCTGGCTACCCTTACTGCCGATGGTCTTGTAATGAGTGTTGTAAACATGATCAATTTTACTGTACAACACATATTAGTTGACACGGGCCAGTACGGCTGGGGATAATGCTTACTGCTTCAAATCTCAAGTTTCGTTCGAAAGCTCCTTGCACTGTTTTACCAAATAATGACCGGAATTGTTCTTATCTTCCTCATCAGAGCTGGTGCCTTGAATTCCAAGCTCAACTATGAGCTGTCGATGTTTCTCGAGCCCTTTGATTGCCAATACCGTCTTAAGCCATTGCTCAAAAAGCTTCAACACAACAATCAGGATTATACAACATAAGATGAGATTGGATGCACCGTTCTCCTCTGAGTATCTACGCTGCACTGCAGACGTCGAGCTGCCTCTTTAGGGTCGCTGAGGGGAAGGCGTTGGCGCTTGTAGAGCTTTATCAAATACCGGATATCCTGCGTTGCCATGTCACGAATAGAGTCGCGGTCGTCTTCCGAACACAAGGCAGGCCAGTCCTGGATCACATTGGTCGCCACGACATTGGCTGCAACTTTGTTGAACTGGCTTTTCTCTCTCTCAGTCCACTTGACATAGAACATTGATTCGGATGGCGCAGCGATGTTGTCTGGGGGTCCATCTGAGAGCAGTTCTTTGCGGGTCTTGCGCCCAAGGAGGGCGAGAATTGCCTGGCGAATATAACCCTTGGGTACGCAATCAGAACAAGCATGTAAATATAAGAAGAATAACTTGCTAAAATAAGGAGGCGAGTGGGATCCCGTGCGCGGCGTCCTGCTTGGCGTTCATATATGCCTTCTTGCTCCCAAAGGACCGGCTTTTTCTTTCGTGTGCTTTGACATTTGGGTATTGCAGGCACCTCCATCTCCACATCAGTCGCCCTGCGTGAATTGGCCGCCTTGCGAGAATCGGCCGCTTTACGAGAAACGTCCTCCTTTCGGTCGAGTCGAACAGTGAGCTCTGCGATCTTCTCGTGAAGCAGCTTGTGGTCATTGGCTAAGTCCTGGATCATGGACAATAGTTTCCTCTGAATGCACAGAGAGTTAGCTAAGTCGATGCAGAGGAAGTACGTGAACTCACATATAGCGTATCATCGCCTACGCCCTCCTCCTCGTACAAGCTAGCCACGATATCCTCTTCGTCCGCCATGCCTTCACATTCAGGACTTTTATCGCCGTCTGGGCCATCCTTTAAGCCTGCCTCGCCTTCCATCTCAATATCGCTATCTTGCTTGGGCCGGTATATCTTTGATGACTCAGACTCGAACTCGTACTCTTCCTCGTCGTCGCCTTGTTCGCCAGCACCGTCGTTACCGCCTGGTTCGCCGACCCCAATCTCCCCGACGGATGCAAGTACATCGGCGGCATTTTTCTACAGTCGAGTAAGTACTCTGGAGACGAGCATGTTATGGAGCATACTTTATTGCTCCGAGTAGGACCACTGGGTTTCGCACTTTTATTCTCGGGTGAACGCTTCAGCGTTTTAATGTTTCCCGCTCCATGCGTATACTTCCTTCTTTTGGCCTGTGAGAAAATGTCAGACTCGTAAGCTAGATGTAACTTAGTAGTTGCCTTGTTCACCTTATTCCCCGATCCATTCTTGGAGGCATTGTCTTCCGTTTCCTGATAATCAAGATAATGTTGGCACCTTGGTTGTGTGTAACACGGAATAGAAGGAAATCTTACCGGACTGAGCACGCGTGGTGGAGGCATGGAATAATCTTCAAGTTAGACCAGTTGAACTTCCACAGGAGGCAAGCCGAGGGTGAAGTTTGGCTGGACGATGCACAAGGTATTTTTCTTTGGCAATAAATGGCTGGGACGAGACAATGGGGGCAAACACGGTTTGACCGCCCATCCAATTAGAGCCCAAGTTTGCCGCTCATTGAATTATGTAAGTGAGTACCTGGGCGTGCTCGCTCGTGGTTCGAGACCCAGACCACCGGTGGTTTGGGAGGGAGGGCGTGTCTCTTGGTGAACTCGGTCAGTTCTCCACCGTTGGACCCGAGTCTAGAGCAAGCCATAGGCGGGCTTGGCAGGGGGCATAGTCCATTGGCAGGAGCAGTGAACGAAGGCGAGGGGCGCATGGTAATCAAGTTGGAATGAAAGATGAGCTGATGCAGCTTACCAATCATGGCGCGAACAACTCCGCCACGGAGAATCACTTCTCACTATTCATAGGCTGCAAGATCGTAACGCCAACAATAAATGCGCACGAACAAGCAAGTGGGCGTGCTTCTAGAAATCCAGGAAGTTCATAAGACATTGATCATCCAAGGTCTGGCCGGCTCATGCTTCCCGGACAATCACCATGTAATTTAAAAAAAAATCATATAGTACATATCAGCCCGACCAGAACGGTACACCTCCATCATACTCGCGAAGTATGACTTTATCGTTGATTGGGTGAAGGTTGCCAAGTTGATAAGGCACCCACTCCTGAACAATCTCTCCTTCCTCCCCGCCTTCGCTGGGTTCCAAGTCCCGAGCACAACAGACCCAATACTCCAGAATGTCCTCCTGGCGCGAGAAGTAGACATCACCCACTCGGGCTCTTGCTGGATTGAGGGCATTGAAGAGATCATCGTAGCCGAAGCTCCAGGTGTTTTGCGGAAGCGGGCAACCCACTAAGCCTAGACACCTACGGTAAACCATGGTCCCATATCGGGGATGATATCTAGAAGGTTAGGTCAGTTATATCAGGAGTCCGCAATGTATTAGGCAATGGACTTACTCGTCGGGCTCAGGGGTCGGCTCTGAGACTCCTTCAAATGGATCGATGACCGAGTCGTTGCTGATTGAAATGACTGAGTTATCGCTAATGAGTTGGTCTCTACATTAGTGGCGGAGGGATCGTGGCGTTCGGCACCGGCTATGATCGGAGCCATGTCACAAACGCGAGTCATCGCGCCATTAGTTGTCGTGTTGTTGTGAGTCGAATCACGAGCCTGTTAAACCCGACCGACGTATTAGCGCATATATTCCGTTTTTCCTCCTATCTCTCTCCGTCCGCTTCGCTCCCATCCCCTTTTGTACTTAGACGTGTTTACACAGTAGATACCTTCCGTAGATGCTCCGTAGCATTATGTATATAAACTTGAATGAAACAGTCGGCTGTCCATCAGCGACTTTCGACTTTTGTCCTCTTATTCACTCAGCGCCTTAACTGCTTAGTTTACTTGGTTTTATAACCACTGCGCTATAAGTATTTACATATTGGAACCATCTGTTTCAACAGAGCCTTGTCAGGGGGCCATGTCACAAGCTGTACTGTCAACCGTGCAACCAAGACTACTCAGGCCGGATGTGTTGGTCCCGCTGTCGGAATCACTTTCAGATTTCAAGTTCTCGGCACTGTGACGATTGCCAGTTTGTGTGGCAGTCGAGCCGTACCCATTGATATCAGGCCTGTGCACACCAACGTAACTACTAACCTATTGCCATTGCCCGCAACATTTTCTATCGGCTCGGATATAATAATGGATTCGACAAGATCCTCTTCTCCTGAGGGGTCGTTGGTCGGAGGAACGTGCATATGAACGGCCTCACGTGACGGTCCAGGCAATGTCGGTGCTGGTACGGCCGCTAAAGTTTTGGGCGATGTGGGCATAGCACTAACTGTACGTCGGGTCGTGTGACTCAACCCAGAAGAGATTGCGAGTATGTACCTTAAGCCTCGAGGCGGCTGCAGTTGCTCAGCAAAAACTTGTGGGGTAATTAGGGGTAATGAGGTGTAATGAGATGTAATGAGGTGTAATGAGATGTAATGAGGTGTATTAGAACCAGGGGTTGGGTAATGGGGTAATCGCACCAAATTTAGGCCAGATTACACTGGTGTAATGGTGTAATGAGGCATTATTACATGTCATTACACCATTACACAACCCCCGGTTTCATTACACCATGGGTTTTTGCAGAGTGGTTCACCAACTCATGGAATGAACGAACCGCTCTGCGAGTAATATAGACAGACCGACTTCTTAGAAAGAAGGAGATGACCTACTGGCGGCAGGAAGAGCGCAATAGCCGAGGAAAAGTGTGGACCGCTCTGAGAGGTGAGAAATGGAAATTAAAGGAAAGGGAGGAGGTACGCCTTGGGGGCATTTTGGCTTACTGAGTGGTTGCGACGTCAATATTTTCACCCCAAATGTCTAAAATCACCCACTAAATCGATACGATCGTACTCCATCATCATTCCTTGTCTTATTTGTCTCATCTTGCTTGTTGTAGCATGCCTGTGCCATTGTGAATAGGCTATCGAGCTCCAGGTTGACCATGGTAAGCATCGAATCAAATCGAGCAATATCGTCGGGATGAGCGCCACCGGAGACCGAAAGCCCATAGTCGTCTTGTAGCGAGTGAAGCTCAAGTACCAGATGTTTAAGCTTGGTGACTCTATATACGAATTGGTGTGTTGATTGGGTTGCCGGGAGTAACGCATCAAGTATTACATCTCGATGAGATATTTCTACCAGCACCGTGCCAAATTGCAATGTTTCGAAATTAAACGCAGTCGAAAAGATTGAAGTAAAACAGCCCTCAATTTCGTCGAGCTCTAGAGTAAAGTCCGAGGCGTTCTGTGTGCCATCAGCCGGTTGTCCGGGTATGGTGGTTGGAGAATCAGTAGGCATAGAAGCAAGCTTAAGCAGTGGGCTAAGCATTGAGCCTCGAACTGCTTCGTTGACGGCTGAAAACATCTCAGGATATAGGCCAGCAGCGGTTCAGTCAAGTTGTTGATCCCGATAGTTCGCTCGTTGATTATCGAGCATAGCCACCGATCGGGGGGCTAATTTGATAATACCTCTCAGTCCTTGTTCACGCCTACTTCAGCTTTAATTTATGAAAGACGGTAAGGTCGCAATTTCCTCTCTTTAGCCTCTCCCTTCCCTCTGCTACTACCATGCTGAATACGGCAAACGACTCTCAGGTTGTGCCCAGCTTCTGGCCGAGTACGGATATCTTTGCTACCACACCATCTGCTCTTCCAGCACCATTCGGTATCGACTCGCTTCATGACTGGTCACCAATCCGTTATGCGCAAGGGTAGGTTAACGTGTTTGATGGAATTACGGCTTGATAATAAGGCTAGCCAGTGTTCAACGGGACGCAATTACACCCTCGTCTGCATCGATTCGGCAGTGCCCATATATGAGGTATGTGCTTCAATGGTCATGTGTCGATTGAGTACTTAGTTTGTTCTCCCAATACATGTGTACGTTAGGCCTAGTAGAGCAACATCCCCATCATTACCCGAAACTCGCCAGCCGCACGAAGAATCTACACTTAGCCCAGAGCTCATTTTCCAACCTCAGTTTTGAGGCGAATGGCGGTATGTTGTTACTTGTTTCGTTTTCTTAACAGTCCCCCTAATTGCATTTTCCCACACCATAGTCGAGCTCCATGGGGGGAAATCGCCTTTCGAACTAAACTTGATAAGCGGTTGGTTTATAACCACTCGTCGTACTCGGCACATGGTCCAAACGAAGCCGAAATCGAGAATCGTCAAATCGGTGACATTCACTTCTCTCCTTCTGTGACTCGTGTCATTGCGTGGAGCTACTGGGTTTGTACGAAAGTCTCATATGGGAGCGGTTTCTACTGGGCACCTACCGCGCCAGGCTATCCGCATCCTGCTCTGTCGACTCACGTCTTGCAAGGTTGTGAGGGAACAAAACCTCCACGCTGGATTCTTCAGGATTCTTATCGACGCCGTCATTATGCTTGATTTTTATCCTATTTTTTCAATGTGTTTCTGGGTGTAACTCTACACATTCCTACATGTAATTACACAAGCTGCGAAATAGTCACGTGTTTACAAACAGCCGACATGCTTCCTTGCAAGATCGACCGGTTTACTCTCAAATTCTCCGATCGGGGCGTCGCTTCCCTCGTGGTTGGCCCACCTTTTCGCAATGTTGACGATAGCGCCCAGAACAAGGAGGGAGTCTATTGCGCCTGGTCGCTCTCGGTGCAGCTTGGGCACATAAAGGCCAAAGACACGGGCTCCCTCCTGCTTTCTCGTCTCCGACTTCGCTACAAGCTCGAACTACGGCTCCCATGTCGTCTCATCATCCTTCTCGTTTTGGCCGCCACTCTCCTGGCCCTTCCAGCATCCGCACGCTTTCGAATTCCGATACCGTGCCTCCCAACTCTCAAAATCCATTTGTATCGGATTACACTCTCCGCCCAAGCTCGCCCGTTTCATGTTGGGCGCTCCAAACCCACCAAAAGGGCCACATACGAACTCTCGAATGTTCGCCTTCCGAGAAATGGCTTTTCTCGGCCGCCGACGATGCAACTGTCCTACTCATTGATTTTCATGGCGGGTGGACCATGGCTAAGCTAACTCTCGATAATGCGAACGGCCGATTTGAGATTATTACTGCGGTTTGGTGTTCGGAGACGATCATTTTGTGCGGTGGTTCCAACGGTTTTGTTTACGTTATGGAGTTTGTGCCTCAGAATGTGCGTTTTGCGTTTGCATATTAAACCTATATATATATCTGACAGTAACTTTCTCCCCAGGACTCACACCGAATCTCCCTTCGCGTGATCCTCAGCCCGATGCTCGAGCAAGTCAGGAGCTTGAGAGTCGATGCCTCCTGCACGCGCCTCGCTATTGCTTATGGGACCTCGGTAGCGATATATCAACGTGCTGCAGGCGCAGGTTTTGATACCTGGGACTTTGTTGATCGCGTTGCAAAACCATCCGGGGAACCTGAATATCTCGTTCATGGTCTCACTTGGTTTGGACAAATGCCGCGCAAGCTGCTTATAGGATATGTTGCAGCCAGATTTGGGTACGTACTCTCACTCTTTCTGTGCTTGTATCGCTTCTGGCTGGTTATAGGATCTGGGAATCCCCCCAAGAAGTCAACTTTCTCGAAAATGACCTTCCTAACGCGTGCACAATGTAAGCTCTCACCCTGTTCTGGATTCTATTCAGTTCTAATGTATTTTGTCTAGCGGAGGCTTTAGTCTTTCGGGCGATGAGTCTTTCCTTGCAATCACGACCTTAGAACAAGCGGTCGTGACGTATCCGATATCGCACTACGGCCCAATCCTCGAGGAGATGAACCTCTACGAGTATCCAAGAACGACTGCCAAGATGCTGGCCCTCCCTGCTACAATTTCTTCCTCGAATCTTGTTCTCTGCGGTACTGCAGTGTCAGAGGTTGACATGGTGTACCCCAGCGGGGTTCCTGCTCACGTTATGAAGGGTTAGACATTCGGTTTCGCCTTTATCCAGGATTGTGACCAATAACCTTTGCAAGTAGGTGCTGGATAGTCTTATGGCGATTTAATTGCGGTGGCGTCGAGCGGTTCAGGGGGGTTTCTACTGAAATGTTATATGTCACAAACTCGAGGAGATGGCGGTACGTCTGTGAGGAAGACACATAACATATTAATCATTTTTTGTAGCCGCCTCTTGGGCTCGTGGTTCCGCACCTGAGGTGAAATACATCACATGTGCCGAGGCCTTGATCGCAGGGAAGATTGGCCACAGCTATCCTACGGCCACCATTACTGAGGTCCCCGACAATGGCACCGCCACCCATCATACGCCCCCACACAAATCAATCTCACCGAAACCTCGAGCTTCAAGTTCCGGCACAACGGTTAACCAAGAAACGCAAGTGATATGCGTATTAGTAGCCGAAAATATGTTGCCACAATTCTGGCCTGTATTGATACCGCGGTCAGCAAGCTGGTTGCAATTGGGAGGATGCGGCGCAGCTTAGAGACCCATACGATCGTGGTATGTACCGTGTCCCTTTAATCCTGGCCTTTACTAAACCCAGAATTAGTCCTTGTCGGCAGTAGGGTTCGCTCTGATAACTGTGATATTGTCAGCCACTCCTCCAGGCGTCCCCAGGTTCAAGGAGACTCTGCAGCCAAGCCCTGACAAGCGAATCTATAAGGCGACATATCAGCCAGATGAGATGTGGGTGATATTTGGCGTACGCTACCTCTGCAATTACGTGGCTTATCACTTTGGCATGTGGTTTGGGTTCATTGTAAGTCATTGACTGCTGTTATATGAGGCGGTACTCATATTTGTCGGATCAACAGGCCAAGATGATGTATGCGTGTACCTTTGTCTGCCGCGTAGAATCTTTGGGTGGATGATGCACGGATCTGTACCGTGAGCTACTGTCCCCTAACCACAACTGATTGCATGTATTGTATACGTTTTTCACGATGGCCGAAATATTCTATCAATGTGACTCGAGCAAAAACCAGGTGAACCGAATAAATAAAGCGAGGAGGGAAAACCTAGCAGAAAGAAAAATATGTGCAACAATGACAGCGTAGCCATACCACCTGTTTCAAACGGAAGATTGCCGAAACCAGCCGAAGTAATGTGAGAATAATAGCCAGGCTGAACCACCATGTAAGCATAACTTGATATA
>WSTK01001018.1:0-10877 GCA_019616945.1 Ceratobasidium sp. 414 | reverse complement strand
TTGGCGTCTAACACTGCCTCGCTGTCGTGTTCCCTTGTACTCGACGACCACATCCCCTCGACCACGATGGCATCAAAGCGTCCAGCAAAGAACTCGAAAACGTCTCGGCGCCGTTTGCAAGGTAATGCATTGATACAATTCAACCATGCTCTTCGAACCAATCGCTTGATCCAGAAATCGAACTCACGCCGGTTATGTCGGCCTATCCCATCGAGATCAAGATACTTGTGGACGGGAAAGAAATACACCAGCTACCGCGAATCGAAAAGAAGAACGTGCTACACTGGAAAGATCTGGTTCTACCATGGTAAGAGAACATTTCACTAGGCATTGGCCGAAGCGCTTACTTTGTGAATCTCCCAGTGACCTGTGTGATGACTCGAACCTAACGATTCAAATCACAGAAATTCATAGTGTGAAAAATCGTTTGGGGTTCGCTGTGTATCGGATGTCACAAGTTGCTAACAATGATACTCTGTCAACTGGTGAGGGTGATCTTGCTTTGATGTGGACAATCTGATTATCTCTTCCGAAGAGTGCCATAATAGGATGTATACCTCGAAGGTTGTGTTTCAAAGCCCTGACGCAGTACGTGTATTGTAGTTAGCCCCTTCACCAAACGCTAATCATTGTAACTCAGGCTGGGCGAGCATACACAGAAGCATTGGCCAAAGCACAACAAATGGAGAGCCGAGGTGTTTTGAAGACGTCGGGCACTGTCGGAACCGCATTCAAGACACTTCTTCAGCTAGGAAGTACACTGTCCGAGGTGGGTTGAAATCTTGGCCCGAGGAGACATTCAATGAACGCTCGCATGATCAATAGTTGGATCCAACTGGGGGATCGAAAATCGCATTTGCGCTTTGCACCAAGGCATGGGAGGTACGTATCTGCGGGTGGATTGGTTGTCTCCATGTTTTGACGCACATGTCCCGTTCGCGCTATACTCAAACTTAGCACATGGAGCAACTAGAGAAGCAAGCCGCAGACTTGGACGACCTTGTCCAGTCGCTTGCACGAATGACCCCGACGATCGAGTCCGTGCAAAAGATAGCCGATGCTAATCTGGGAGATACAGTGACGGCGATGCTGAATCTGATTGAGGATGCGTCGTTGTTCATCCTAAACTACAAGTCACAGACTAACCTTGGTGCGCGAGAGCAATGAATGGCCGATGTGAGATCTGACAAGCGGGATTTCAGGAAGGGCTTGGCGGTCAATGATCGACTCTAGGACGCAAGACGAAATTGGCGACCTCGTGAACAAATTTGCAAGACTGAAGGAAGAATTCGACACTCGGGTGGGGGCACAAACGCTCAAGGTTGGAACGGAAGCACTTGCCGCTGTGCATTCGAATAGTAAGTCTGGGAGGCGCAACGAGAGGTGGGAAATAATAAAAATGCAATTTGGCTGTTAGGCGACCAAGAGAACCTTGCGAAGCTCAATCCTTCAGGAACTGCAATCTATAACCCCGATCGAGCGTGTATATCTGGCACACGGGTGCGAATTATTGAGGACATCATCAGCTGGTCCCATGACAACGACAAGAAAGAACGAATGCTCTGGGTCTACGGATTTGCGGGACTTGGCAAGAGCTCGGTTGCGACGTCTGTCTGCCAGCGACTCGAGACGGAGAATATACTGGCGGCCAGCTTCTTCTGCAAACGGGACGACCCTGTGCTTCGCGACCCTCGGTGTCTACTGAACACGATCATTTTCGGGCTGGCCACCCGGAACGAGGGCTACAAACATGCTGTGGCTGACGCGATTCGACAAGACCCGCAACTATGCGGTGCTCCGATCCAGAGGCGCTACGCATCCCTCGTCGAGGCCCCTCTAGGAAGCCTCGGACAGTACCAGGCACCTCGGACATTCGTGGTCGTGATCGACGCATTAGACGAGACGCAAAGGGATGAGAATCGGGCGTCGCTTCTCACCTATCTCCGCCAGATGATCCAGCTCGTGCCCTGGCTCAAGATCATCGTCACAAGTCGACCCGATGACGACATCAAAACCGCGTTTGATGGGGATGACCAATTCATTACGCCACTTAATATCGCCAATCACGATGCCACCGATGACATCCACACATTTGTCCGGCAGCGCATGGCTGGCATTGCAAAGAAGAAGAAAATACCCGAATGGCCGGAGGACACGATCCGACAACTCGCTGACCGCGCCAACAAGCTGTTTGTGTGGGCGGAGACTGCGTGCAAGTTCATCGCCGGCGGTTTCAGCCCGAGCGAGCGCCTCAAGCAGGTGCTGCAATTATCCCCGTCAACGGAAGAGTCTCATCCGCTAGCCGGACTGGACAATTTGTACGCGACCGCGATCCGGGTTGGGATCATGGACAATAGCGCAGACAATCGACGGCACGTTGTGCAATGCATCGGGGCGATCATCGCCACTTCTGCCCGAACGCCGCTGCCCGTCTCGAGTCTCGAACAGCTTCTATCCGACCGAATAGAGCCGGGCGTCCTGCGTCTAGTCGTGGAATCACTGGGCTCGGTGATCTACGAAGATGGCGGTGCTGGTGGCCCGGTTCGCGTGTTCCATCCGTCTTTTGAAGATTACATAACCGACCTAAACCGTTCGAACGAATTCTTTGTGGACCTGACCCAACAAAACACTACCCTGGCGATCTGCTGCCTCGACACGATGCTGCAAGGCCTGAAGTTCAACATCTGTGACCTCGAAACCTCGCATGTACTCAACCGAACCATCCCTGACCTGACCGAACGCGTGCAAAACGCGATTGCCCACCACTTGCGCTACAGCTGCTTGTACTGGTATAGCCACCTGGCTCAAGGCGAGATGGGCGCAGCCGAGAGGTCATTGAAGAGGTTTCTGTTCGACAAGGGATTGATCTACTGGCTGGAGGCGCTTAGTCTAATCGGCAAACTTGATGTCGCACTATCCAGCATGACGGGACTCACCAGTTTGACGCTCGAATCGGTGAGTGCTCTTCCACCAGCAAACGGTCATAAGTTTTGATGTCGTTGCTTCACCCAGGATGGGCTAACGGACTGTTCGAGCTATGCAAACGACGTCTACCGCTTCGTTCTCAGCTTCTATGACGCCATATCCGAAAGCACACCCCACCTGTACATTTCTGCCCTCCCATTCGCGCCAACCGATTCGGAATTTGGGCAGCGTATGCGACCCTTGTTCCCAAACACGCTCGCTGTCACGCAAGGTGCAGAGGAGAGGTGGACATCTTGCCTAAGAAGCATCTCGCACCCCGATGGGGTCAACTCTGTGTCGTTCTCTACCGACGGTCGGCGTATAGTATCTGGCTGTGACAACGCCACAGTGCGGGTATGGGATGCCGAGACTGGCGCTGCCATTCTGAATCCGTTGCGAGGGCATTCAGACCGGGTGAACTGCGCTGTATTCTCTCCCAACGGTCGCCGCATTGCTTCTTGCTCCGATGATCGCACAATCAGGGTCTGGGACGCAGGGACGGGTTCCGAAGTGTGTCCTCCACTGAAAGGTCATTCTAGTTTTGTGTTCTCGGTCGCATTTTCTCCCAATAGCCAGCGCATCGCTTCGTGCTCGGCTGATCAGACTGTCCGGGTCTGGGATGCCGAAACCGGGACGGTCGTACTCGGACCACTGAAGGGTCATACAGATGAAGTAAACTCCGTTGCGTTCTCTCGAGATGGCCGCTACATTGCTTCAGGTTCCCACGACAAAACAGTCCGGGTATGGGATGCCCAGACTGGAGCGATTGTCCATGGACTCCTTACAGGTCATTCCGATAAAGTCTCTTCTGTTGCCTTCTCTTTCGACGACTCCCTCATCGTCTCAGGCTCTGCCGACAAAACATTGATAATCTGGGACGCAAAGACCGGCACTCGGAAGCTAGGTCCACTCCGCGGCCACACTGACCTGGTGCAATCTGTCGCATTTTCGCCTGATGACCGTCGCATTCTTTCCGGATCCGCCGACTGTACAGTGCGCTTTTGGGACGTCGAGTCGGGTCGTGAGCTAGTGGGACAACCTCGAAGCCACTCACACCGGGTGTGGTGTGTCGCATTCTCGCCCGATGGTCGTCGTGTTGCTTCAGCCTCCGCGGACAAGACGGTGCAGATCTGGGATGCAGAACCGGGAGTTGCCGTGCAATCAGCGCCACAACGCCAATCAGCTGCGGTGAATTCAGTTGCGTTCTCATCAGATGGCCGCCTCATGGTCTCAGGGTCCGACGACCACCTCCTGCGGATCTGGGATGCTGCCACTGGCGGTGCCGTACGGGAACCTCTGAGTGGTCATACCGACTTGGTCCTATCCGTTGCCTTTTCTCGGAACGGACGCCGCACAGCATCTGGGTCTGCGGACAAGACGATTCGGATATGGGATCCAGAGACAGGTGCAACGGTGCTTGGACCACTGCAAGGTCACCCGAGCTGGGTGTATTCTGTTGCATTCTCGCCTGATGGCCGACTTATTGCCTCTGGTTCACATGATCAAACTGTGCGCATCTGGGACGCGCAGTCAGGAGCCGCAGCTTTCGACCCCATACGCGGCCACTCCGGGCCAATTCGATCTGTTGCATTTTCCCCCGATGGCAGTACCCTTATCTCGTGCTCGGATGACAAGACTGTGCGGGTCTGGGATGCAAAGACTGGTGCGCCATTGCTAGAACCACTACCTGACCATTCCCACGGGGTTGATTCGGTTGCGTGCTCCCCCGATGGCAAGTACGTTGCCTCGGGTTCCTCGGATTTCACTGTGCGCATTTGGGATGCGAAGACAGGCGCAATTACCCGGACTCTGCAAGGCCATACGGGCAGGGTGCAATCTGTAGTGTTCTCTCCCGATAGCCGGTTGGTCGTCTCATGCTCCGGCGACCGGACGGTACGAATCTGGGAAGCGGCTACAGGTACTAGCATACTTAAACCGCTACGAGGACATTCACAATTTGTGCGGTCTGTCGCCTTCTCCCCAGATGGCCGACGCATCGTGTCAGGCTCCGATGATGGAACGCTCCGCCTATGGGACGCCAACCGGAATTATTTGACAGCTGAATCGCTATCAAGTTTAGGTGGTGCGTTTTTATCATTGAATATATATCCTCAGATCTAGCTGATGAATTCGATATTCACAGATTGTTCGTCGACACTCGCAACGTCTGAGCTCGCTCACCTTGCTGATCCTAATGGGTGGATCTCTTCTACCGACGGCGGGCTGCTCCTGTGGCTTCCTGGGAACTACCGGGTGATCGACGATTCAGTTATGTGCATATCTCCAGAGCCCGTACCTCCTCGCCCTGTGATTGATTTCTCACGTTTCGAACATGGTAGCTCTTGGTCATCGGTCGCTGTAATTTAGTATCGTTTATGTTGATTGTTAAATGAATAATCCATGCTGGCATTTGGTTATTGAAACTCGGTACTTGGTGCAATAATCTGGTTGCACATGAGTGCATGCGTGTCGCAATGATGCCCACAATATTTATGAGATTCCAGGCATGTCCATCTTGGATTAACTGGAATAGGCATTGTTGACGACCTAGTAGTGGTCGGTTCTCAAAGACCGTATATACCCGCTGTACAACACCTTTTCCCGCCATGCACGTTCATGCCCTGCTGCCGAGAATGGAGGGCCGGGAAAAGGCCAATGGTATGACGAACGCTGAGCCGGAAACAAATCAATATCTTCGCACCTTGATCATGCCAGTTTTTTTTCTGCTTGCTCCCAAGGTTTGTTAATTTTCCATTGGTATATCAAACTGGAAGTCGAAATATGTATATATGTGGTAAACTTGGAATTGCTGTGCTAAGTCTGGAAGTCAGCGTAAGCGACCGAGGTATCAACAGATAATGATATGAGTGTCGGAGGATTTGGGCGTGTAATGACAGTACTTCCTGGACAGGGATGGTAGGATTCTGATGCGATTGGTCGATATCTCGGAAACGGACCCGGCCAATCCCGATGGGCACGTAGCACATGGGGAAAATAGCAGTAGTAAGAAATGCGTCTCATGTTCAACATAGGCTTCTCAAGAAATCGATAAATGGGGATGCATTCGCATGGGTTGGAATTACAATCTAGTAGCCAATGCAACGGACCTGGAAAGAGCGCTACAACAATCGTTTATCCTGCCCCCCATATTGATGTTCTTTCCACCGTCCTGACCCCAAGCTATCAGTTGCCACCCCAAGCCATATGCCAACCCAACGCTCACCTTGAGTCCGCCATGCCTGGCCTACACCGTGTACCTGCCTCAGTTTCATCCAGCTCCACCGCCCAAGATACTCCCAGCCGGTATCGCTCGCCTCGGTCCAGCTCTGATCTTGGCGTGGAGCACGTCTTCTGACACTCCCGCCCGTCACCGATATCCTATTCGGCTAGTGGGCCACCACCCACCCATGAACATTGCCCCGGACGAAGCACCGTGCGAGGCCCCAATAGTGCGTGTTGCATGCCTAGAGTGGGGCATTGCTCGCCCACAGGTCGTTCCCAGTCACCCCCGGCTATAAAACAACTCGACTGGGTAGTGTGAAGAGCGCACCTCGTTCCTATCCTTTAGCCTTAACTATGTTCCATAGCTTTCCCGTGTCGTCACACCACTCGCATTCTGTTGGGTAGGAGTAAACGTCTCCAGTCGGGAAGCGTCGCTACCTCGGTCCCAAGCATGTGGATGTAGTGGATAGCAGGGGATCTGCACGCCAGAGAGCAGGTCAGGTGACATGGAGGCGGCATTGTGGAGCCAGGTCGTTGAGGTAGATGGTCACGGAGGTGCGACAGGCCTGCCAAGGGTACACACAGGGGGATCGCGTGCGTCGGGTTTGCCCCTCAGGATTGACTCGTATCTCCTACAGTGGGCAAGACATCCCCGTTCACGGAGAGCGCAAATAGATAACCTCTCGCCGTACCGGCAGCAGAGCGGGAGCCGGGGAAATGTATCCCTGGTGGTGGGATACATGTGCGTGGGAGGAGGGTGGGGGACTGAGGCGACTATCAGACTCAAGGACGAGTCCGCTGGGTCAACACGTTCTGTCGCTGGCAGGAGATTAGCAAAAACAAACCATGCAAGATAACTGGGCGTACAACGTAATTCCATAATATCCTCGTCCGTAGTCGTGTTTTCCCCGGAGCGCCACCATTGCAGAGGAT
Source organism: Ceratobasidium sp. 414 (assembly GCA_019616945.1). Classification (NCBI taxonomy): domain Eukaryota; kingdom Fungi; phylum Basidiomycota; class Agaricomycetes; order Cantharellales; family Ceratobasidiaceae; genus Ceratobasidium; species Ceratobasidium sp. 414. Next base: position 3,758 of record WSTK01001018.1, on the reverse strand, counting down.
GGGCAATGGTACCCGACGATAAGGGAGCGAGCGCAGGATGGAGGAGTTGCTATCCAACCCAAGTCGTAAATGGAAGTGTTACCCGGCAGATATATGACTCACGACGCGTTTAACCACTTTGAACAATCTGGTCTCGAGCGAATCTGATCGTCGCAGTCTTGTTGTGGTTGGATGATCGAGCCAAATTTGGATCCGGTTCCGGCGCCACCCGGCCTCACATCTGCTCGTTTCTCCTGCGTCGCTCAAGACAAGGCCCTCTCGTCGCATTACTTGGGCCGGGCCGACATCAACGCTGCCAATTGACCCTCAGGGATTCTGGAACGCTTGTCACCCGCCACCAGGCGCGTCGTCACACTCGATGTCGCAGACGGGGCTGGTCAAGATGGTCGAGGACTCTGGGATATATCTTTGTACGTCTAAGCATGCGGAGCCTTTTTCTTCCTGCTAATCGCTCGCTTATCGGCGCCAGCTTGAGCTCGAGTGCTCGACTGGCATGCAGACGACGCCCTCGCCCTCGCTTCCATGGCGGTGCCCACACTCACAGACCCACGTCTTGCCTCACCCTCGCCCACCCTGCTGGATCTCCGCACAATAGGCTCCCCAGAATGTTGTCGGCGCTCTCTCCGCATGGAAGGAATCTCATGCGCTCAAGGCGTGGCGCGCGATCCCGATGACGAAACCAGTCCTACCGGCGGTTCTCACAAGCATGATGCCAACACAGATGATTTATTCACGGGTGGTATGGCTATCAAGCTCAGCGGACTGGCTCCTCAGCATTGGCTCGCTCGCTAGCATCCTGGAAACATATCTCTCAGTCAGCCATGTCCACCCCTGGACTTATTCCCTCTTGCCAGCTCTGGTTCCGTTACGAATGCGATCTACCTGCCATCCAATTCCGGGCGCCGGATTCAACCAGAAATTGATAAATATTCGGGAGAGGGAGAGCTCATTCCCGGTCTTCGAGCCGTTTTGTTTGGCGTGGTCCTGAGCCTTGGTCGGTGTTTGTTCGAAAGCGACGCAGAAGCTCGGCCAGAGCAGTACCACTGAATACTGTCGACGGGGGAAACTTGGGTTGTTTCAAGGAGCACCTTGCTCAAGTGACATCACCAATCTTCCGATGGGATTGCAGGCGGAGTTGGGGTGGGTGTCGGTGGGGTGGTGTCCCACAATTGACCTTGCCAATTCTCGTTCCACTTGGATCGGCTACCGGCGGCAACCCTTGCGAGATCCTCGAGCGAACTGCCCGCAGGACGGCAAACATCCGAGTTGCCTGCTTCTGGGTGGAGACGAGAGCGCGTCACTTGAACATGGGGATCCCGAAGAGAACCAACGCGGAGATGGGATTGGAAACGCTGGAAAGTCTGCGCTGGTTCGTGTGCCGAATGCTGTACGGGGGGAATAGAGGTGGCGTCGGTGTGGATAAGGCGTGAACGCGTGGTGGGTGGATAATCTGTGCCCAACAAACGAGGTGTAGAGTTAAGCAAGGTGAGGTCAGTCTTGACGCCAAGTTCGGATGAGTAACTAAATACACCGCGATTAGGTGTTCAACATTCATCCACTCGTCCAAGAGATACCTAAATGGAGCAGGCGCCAGAAAAGATCGGGCTATTAGGGAACTATTGGCTAGTGAGTAGACCTTTGTTTCGCCTGCCGCCTTGATTCATCTGACCCTCAACCATAGTGTTTCTTGTCCTTTTTTTTTCGAACGCTTTGCCATTCGCTATTTTGTCTTGGATAACCCTGATCAGTTGTGTTGTTGTACCTGCCCAGTCGTTTAGAATAATATCGGGGTTACAGTTTAGTGCATTTTGGTTGCGGTAGTGAACGGTCCCGACGATAGGGCGGTGCCATGCAGCCAACCAAGCTCCTCGTTCCAGCAACGAGCGACACCACGGGATGCAGCCCAAACTAGTCTGTGTCACTGTAGTGTAACATTTACCGAACTATGTATTTATTTCTAGCACAAAATACATCATTCGCATAACCAAAGTTCGAGAGAAGCCCAAGCGCTATTATTGGAAAATGCTGTCATACAGAGCCCACTTGCGACCTTGACGCTTACCCAGGTGTCTTACCAGCAAATAACCCCCAGTAAATATTTTAAAATTCTCACCCTCTTTCCCGCCGACTCATGCATAGTCTTGTTATTTCCCTGCAGAAAAAAAAAAAAACATTGATGTGAGGCGGATCTTGCTCGCGATATGAACTCTAATAAGAGTGTAATTAATAAAATGTAACGAAAATACAGCAAACTGTCGTATCCCACGCCAACCCAGTGCCAAGATCGAAAGTGTATCAAACATTCCAGAGGGACTAGCCAAGAATGCAGGAAACACCCATTTGTATTCGTGGAGAGTACAACCAAGTGGCTGATGGATCCGACCGCTGCCTGCTAGGCCACACGGAACGCGTCGGTAGGTCAGACGTACAAAGCGACGATACAAATCCATTGTCCGTGTTCCTGGAGCCTCACGACTTGGCCACCCCATGAACCATGTGCGACCCGGTAGATTGGGGGACTTGGCGCATAGCACACCGCTCGACTTGGACTCTCATGGCTTTGCAGAACCCGAGTGGACCACGTTGGTCGACCCCTTCCAGGAGAAAACATGAACGGCTCACCAGCATCTCCCTCGTGTCCGCCGGGGCTATTTCCTCCCAACTGTTCACTGCCCCACTCCGTTAGTCCTTCGAATGCCACTAACACCTCCATGACCACTCACCCCTTCTCAAATACCTCATTGCCCGCCTCCGCAATCACCCCGACGCAAACCCTCCTCCGAAACGACCCAGCGTGTTTCCCGGAAAGCCTGACTCCCCACACCTAGCAGCCTCGAGGCCAACCTCCTGCTTCAGGGGGTGATCTAGCTTCAGGCTACGTCAAACCACACCTGCGCCTTCTCCGGAGTTCACCGAGGCTCGTTCTCGGTGGTTCGTGCGTACGGCAGCTTCGGCCAAACCCACCAGGCGCATCTTGACAGTCGTCTTGTCCGCGTTGCGTACTCACACGAACGCACTCTCGAGCGACTCGATTTGGACTCGTAGCTCGGTCGTAAGTTCCGGAGCCTGCTCCATCGGCCGCGCTTCCTCCAGCCGCTATCCCCGACAAAGGTGCAGATTCGGAGTTTGGCTGCGCAAGGGCGAAAAGGCCCTGGCCATGGCCTGGCGTCCGGCAGGGTGATATTTGATCCTGGTAGCAATCGGGAGGCAGGTGTGTTAACCTTCGGGGTGGCTGTTGAACGAACGATGGATGGTGGACTGTGAGTTAGCGTGAATCTAATAGGAACGAAAGGAAAGCACCTTGGAATTTCTACTCGAAGTATTGTGTGCCTTGGCAGCCTCTGCGCCAACACCGCGGACGATCGTTAGTTCTCTTGTACGGACGGGGAGAGGATTGTTTGCAGTTGATATTAAACCTAACCTATCACGATACATCAAGAATCACCAGTCAGCCAGGAAAGCCAAACGATTCTAATATTGAACTAACCTGGCAACACGAGCAGCTCACCCATCCGCTCCTGCGATTACCCAGTCGAATAAAGACCGCATGTGCGCTGGACGTATACCTGGTACGAAGTGACCCGCAGCGATCTCAAGTTCTGATAGGTCGGGGCTCTTGGCACGAAACACAGGTGCAAGCCAAATTGACACCGATGGAAGTAAAGTGTAAAGCGGCATCAAATGCATAAGCGCCTCGCGGCCCATACCTTGCCGCCTGGACCCCGTGACCGCGGTCAAATTGCGATGTCATCTTATTG
>WSTK01001017.1:0-10884 GCA_019616945.1 Ceratobasidium sp. 414 | reverse complement strand
TTTGCCAGCCGAGGACGCCTGGTTGTCTTTTAGGGGGGTACCTGTAGTGGGGTGGTCATGTGACCCTGTCTGCCTTGTCTCTTCCATAGCTATCGGATACCTCCTGCTGCCCATAGGCGTGTCCATCGCGACAGGGCATCAGGCTTGTTGGACATCTTCCCTGGCTGGTACACAATCTGGAAGTTGAAAGATGATAGTATTGTGTGCCACCTGGCGTGGTGTCAGTTCCACACCTGTGCCTTATCCCGGAATTGTAGGTTCCTATGGTCAGTGTATACCATCACCAGGGTTTCCATTCCTTCCAGGAACAGCCTCCAGTGTTCCAGGGTGCAGATGATTGCTAGAAGCTCCTTATCGTGTGTATCGTAGTTCTGTTGTGGAGGGCTGAAGCTTTCCAACAGGAACACCATGGGGTGCATCCACCCATCTTTCCCCTTCTGATTTAACACCACCCTCAGTGCCACTCCTGAAGTGTCCATTTCTAGGAAATAAGGCTTCCCAGGGTCTGGGTGTATCAGCACTGGCTCTCTCAAAATTTCCTTTTTAACTCTCTCAAAGGCCTCTATCTTGGTGTCGCCCCACTTCCAAACAGACTCCTTTCATGTGAGTTCAGCGAGAGGCTTCATAATTGTGCTGAAGCCAGTTACAAATCATCAATAAAAATTCACAAACCCAAGGAAGGATTGCAGCTGTTTCACCATTCCTGGTGGTCTCCAGTCAGCTATTGCCTTGACCTTGTCCTGCTCCATGGATATTCCTTCAGGTGATATCACGATTCCGATGAAGCTTGTGGTTGTGACTCTGAAATGGCACTTGTGTGGCTTCAGGAACAGGTGGTTTTCACACAGATGCGAGAGAACCTCGCAGACATGCCTTGTATGGTCGTCCTGGTTGTGGGAGTGTACCAGTATATCATCCATGTATATTACAACATAGTTGTCTATTATGTCATGGAAGATTTCATTCATGAATCCCTGGAAGGTGGCTGGACCATTCTTTACCCCAAATGGCATTACCAGGTACTCAAACAGTCCTTCCTCGGTCTGGAAGGCAGTCTTCCATTCATCTCCCTCCCTTATCCTGATGTTATTGAAGCCCCAATGGATGTCCATTTTGGTGAACACTTTGGCATCCTTGAGTTTCTCTACCAGGCCTGCTTGGATGGGCATTGGGAACTGGTCAGATTTTGTGATTGTGTTGAGTTTCTGGTAGTTGACCACTAGCCTCAGCCCTCCATCCACCTTGTTCACGTAGAAGCAAGGGGAGGCTATGGGCAAGGAGCTGGGTCTAATTTTACCATTTCTTAGTTCCTCGTATAGGTACTCCTTTAACGCCCTGGATTCTGCTGGTCACATAGAGTACATTTTCGCAGGCCTGGGTAGTTCAGACCCCTCAGTGAACTCAATCGCACAGTGGTATATTCGATGTGGGGGGAGTTCACTGAAGCCCTCTTCTTCAAACAGGTCTTCGAAGTCTCCAAATTCTTCCAGTATTTTGGGTTCTGTTTTGGCAGCTTTCCCTATTTCCTTGTCTTGGTATGTGATGACCAGATCTTTCCAACTGATAGTGGGTTCAGCATCATCCAACCAGTCCTTACCAAGTATGATGTCCGTGTCCCCTAGGGGCATCACATAGCAGTCACATCTGAGTGTTTTCCCTTTGACTTCTATGTTGATCAATATCTTCTTGGATATTTGGGTGGCTACTTCCTTTCTGTCTATTGCTATTATGTTATAAGCCTTCGCCGACAGGTCACTAGTGTGATGTGGAGGGTGAACCAAAGGTTCCTTTAGATGTGGAAGGGTAGGACCAGGGTCCTCGAAGACTTTAGACGATAGACAAACATGACATGCGAAGTCTTGTGGTTAAGCCATGAGATGTAATCTTGACATGGTGATGATGTGCCACAAGATGTATAGATTGATCAAGTGGCTAAGTACTTTAAGCCATGAGACCCTTGGAGGAGAGACTTAGGTAAGAGGCTTGCTAACCCCTTAGTGCGAAGGTAAAGTGGGACAAGGCAAGAACAAGCTGGTCTGACCAGGCTTGTTCTCTGCTCTCTATATACTACACAAGTACAGGTGAGTCATTTATCTATGACAGTCAACCGCCATTCCAAGGTGAGTCAACCAGACAAGTCATGTGTACACGTGTGAGTCAACCGCCATTCCCAGGTCAGTCAACCACTGAGCACAGCCAAGCCGCAAGAAGAAAGGGGGCTGGAGGCCCCCAAGAGAAAGGCAGCAAAGGAAAAGTTGGGGGCTGTGTGGCAGCTCACAACATATTACCAATTGTGGGCTTGTTAGCTTGGTAGTGGGTATACCTTTCCTTTCAACATAGTTTCATGACCCATTTTGTCATGACCACCTTCGCCAAAGGAATCACATGAGCTGCCACTGGTTTTGGTCATGTGACCTACCACTGGTTAACACGTGACCTACCACTGGTTAATCTCTCCTTAGGAAACTCATGGTAGTGGTAGGAGATGACTCAGCAAACCACGTGACCCTCGGACCTAGCATGGCTCCTGTCAGATTCAGAGCCACAACAAACCAAGTGGTAGCACACGTGATTGGTAAACAATTACATGTGACACTCCAAGGTTGCCCAATGACACCTTGACGCTACACGTGACCTGCTGCAGACTGCGCAACAAATGACTCAAAGGAAATAACAGTCATATAAGGGGAGGTAAAGCCACCTGAGGACCTCAGATTGCTTTACCTCGTCCACCACAGGACTTGTTGTACATAGATAGCATATACCATACTATACATGATAAACACACTAAATACACTGAAATATGACACATACAAACGAATGTAGCCACTAGATAAGACATCGGCAGAGCCAGGATAGAGAGAAACAACGGGTCCTGACACATAGGAGATGTGTTATAGATGGCATAAATTTATGTAAATATATGTGCGCTATATCAGAGTGCAGAGGTGGGAGGCTGATATGGAAGGATCAGATCTAGGCAGATCTGATTGGGGTGAGTGGAGCTGATAGCCACACTATGATTCGTGAGCAGGAGAGCTGGGAACAAATTGATCCCTTGGTGGTGTATTAACTCTATAACTAGTTGCCTAGACAGGAGATAGAGGGTTGGAAACTACTTGTACATAATAGTGCTAAGCCTTGTCAGAGGTGTGCGCGTCCTATACACTAAGTTAAAAAAATCACAATTAATCACACTAATAATTGTTTCACTAATTCCTCAATATACTGACAGTAGTGGCAGTCACACAATTAGAACTGCTTAAACACTTGGACTCTGTACCACAGTTTAGGTTGGGACTTAGGAGTCTGCAAGTATAAGCGATTGACTAGGTTTGCAGTGAATGCTTACTGACTTATCAATCAGTATCAAAAGGTCTTAAATGCTCAAAGTAAGTGTGAAGGTAAAAAGAGAGATGCATTCATAGAGTTCTGCTAGGGCCTTTATATACCCCAGCAGATGTTTTGTAAGTACAAATAAACCAGTCTACAGGTTACAAGCAAAGAGCGGCGCTCAAGCACAAACAATACCTGAAACTTGTCTCATCCAATCTTCTGGGGCTGACGGTTCTAGTCTGCTGGTATCTTAGTCCTCACAGGTTTAAATACATACTGTCTGTGAGTTTCAGTAGGCTCCCTTATGTTGGCACTCAATGTTTGGGAAGGTTGGTATATGTTTGTATCTGACGCTTGAAGTGTGGTGTTTCAGTTGTACCCATAGCCTTGGTTTAGGAGGTGTTGGGCCTGATCCAGCGGTCCGATTGCGAAACGGATTGTACGGCTGGATTCAGCACTATCACTTTCCTCAGTAGGATTCTTTTCCTGAACCAATCTCAGCACACATGTAGTCATGTGACTTGGGCTGGTGAGCGCTCAGAGGTTGACCCACAAACCCAGGGGCAAATAGTTTGGCTGGTGGTTAGTTATCCCAGGGTTTCTCATAGGTAACTGGTTGAACACTTAGGTGCGGACTCCATTGAGTTCCTAGGGGTTTGCATTGCAAGCAGATAACACTTTCATTAGTGGGCTGACTTGTGTGTACACCTCCGCCAGCTAATTACTATATGGTTCAGGGGGCTAAATGGGAACTGGGGCAATAAAGATTTGGTGCCACTGGAGAGAACTTGATTTGGTCTACAGACCTGACAGTCATAAAGTTCCAGTTAAGGTGATAGTCTTTTGCTCCTTTTAGTATATGCTCCTTCTATATAAGGTAATACCCTTAGTCAGGTGACCATTGATCATACTCTTTATCTGGCTGTTAGAACACTTTTATTTGTTTCCACAAATGGTCAGAGGACCTCCTGATATAGTAGTGGTCATCCAGGGGGTGGTAGTTAAGTCAGGGGGAATGACATTATTAGGGGTCAGGGGTGAGATCTCATATCTCAGCCATTTCCTTATCAACTGACCTCGGGAAAATGCTAATGATATCAGAAAAATTCCCTTATGACAATCGCTACCTTAGTTAACTTAAGTTAGGTTAGGTTCTTTGTCTTTCGAAGAAACAAAGTCTGAGTGAAAACTTTTCTGTAGTTCTTAATGTATGTGTTACATAACAAGATGTTGATGAAGTTTTTGGATGACCTGGAGTCAATTAGTGTTTTCACTGGTTCCATGATTCCTTCAACTCCTGTGTATACTATGGACTGATTACTTGATTTCTTAAGGTAGTATACATCAGGGATCCTCAGTTTCTTGTGGACTTCCAGACATGGGTACTGGGAGTCCTTCTAGTTTTCCGACTCTGTTTCTGATTCCTCCGTGTTTTCCTTGCTGTCAATTGCCACTTTCCCAGCCACTTTCTTCCCACTTGGCAGGTCATAGGTCAATTTGCCTCAGCAGTCCTTGATCATATGACCCAGTTTTGTGCACTTTATGCACAGTTTCTCCTTCCTCCTCTGATTCTTCTCCTCATCTGGGATTTTTACCATGGTTGCCTCTTTTCCTTTGAAGTGTTGTTGAGTTGTCCTGGTGTTGCCACCGCCAGGCAGTGTATGTCCCTGATGAGGGACTGGGGGAGTCCTTTGTGTTGAGCTTCTGGTTTGCATACAGCATGTCGTCAGCCTTACAAGCCAGTGCAATCCACTCTTCCAGTGTAACTTCTGCTGCTTCCCCAAACACGGCCAGTCTCATTAGTTCAGCTTGCACTGCAGGTTTCAGTCCTTCCTTAATGTTGGGATTTGACCAACAGAGTCACCAACAGTGAGTTTCACAGGCTTGGTTTGAACACTTCTTTCTTTTGTCTGAAGTTCCATGGGGACATTCTTGTTATGGTTACCACAGTTACTTCTTCTTGCCATGTCGATCATGTCATTCCTTTGTGGTCTCCCTTGTTACACATGGATACATCTGACTTGCCTGATTACGAAGACACATGGCTGTATGACTCATGATGTACTCTGATTGGCTTGCTCCTGTATGACTTGCTCACCTCACATGTATATAAGAGAGGTCTCTGGAGAGCCAGACTCTCATCTGTCGATTCTACAATCCTACACTCTTATTGTCTCCTGGGTGTGTATTAGGAGAGTACTATAGCTTACCACTCTTGTCACCTTTACGCCAACATCATCATACACACTGCCCCAGGCCGGCTCAGCACCACCCATCCCAGCATCACAGGTCACAATGTTGACAGCGACCAATCCTCCAAAGCTCTCCATGCTCAAGTTACAGGAAGCACTCAAAGGCTTTGAAAACTGGGCAATATTCAAAACACTTATCCTGGACTGGGCAGCCATCAATAATGTGGAAGGACGCTTGGACGAGGCAGACGACCTCTCGAAGAAACCTGTCATCGGCAGGTCTGGCAGCTCAGCCATCACAGCTGTGCATGTCAAAGCATGGGAAAGGAACGACCAACGGGTCCTAGTAAATATCCACTGATGGGTCGAGCCCTCAGTGATGACCAACATACAATCCTCACTCACTGCACTCGAAGCCTGGCAACGGCTCCACGCTCTATACCAGACAGCAGACATTGTCGCCCTCATCCACACCAGGAGAAGATTCTTCTCCCAAAGGATGCTGGAGGGAGAGGCAATCAGGGAGCACATACGGACAATGCAGGAAATGTACGACAAACTCTGCAGCATCAATGAACGCTATGGAACCTTGTTCGACTATGCCATCACCCTCACCTCCTCTCTTCCCTCATCCTGGGATGTCTTCATCCAGACACTCCACTCCGACCTTGAAAAACTCTTGGACGATACAAAGCATGACGAGGTTGCTTGTGACATCAAAGGAAAATCCTGGCGGAAGGACAGTGCAGAGAGAACAATGTGTCCAAAGAGCAAGCATTGGTGGCAAGGTTCAAAAAATACAACAAATTGAGACCTAGCGCAACCGTGCCGTCAAGCAGCACACCAAGGGAGGACAGGAAGCCAGGCAACTGCAACTACTGCAGGAAGCGAGGACACTGGGAAAGGGAGTGTAGGAACAGGATTGCCAATGGGGCACCTGTAGGGACAAGGAGACCTGTAGCAACTATGACCACTCAGGCAAATGAAGCAGGAACTGAGGAGACAGCAAAGATCGATGAGATGCACTACGCACACATGGCAGAACAGATGGATCCAAAGGGAAAAGGGAAGGACCTGGATTGGCTGGTAGACTCAGGTGCTGATTCGCACTTTGTTAACAATAAGATTTCTTTCTCCACTTACTTGCCGGTCATGAATTGTCCGAGGTGTCTCTGGATCAACTCCCATCATTGGCAGAGGGAGTGTACCAGTCGTGTTTACTGCCCCAAATGGTGATTGAACAACTGTCATGCTTGAGAACTGTGCCCACATTCCAACCTTCAACAACAATCTCTTGTCAATATCCCAGTTTGATGATGCCAACATCTCCTGTCGGTTCAAAAAGGGAAGAGCTCTCCTCATGAAACCCAACTCCACAGAAGTCCTTGGGTATGGACAGCAGCTGAACAGTGGCACTGTGGAGGCTGGATGACCCAAATTTTGGGTCATATTTTCAAAGTTTTAGTATGTTTGGAAAAAATGACCTGTTTTTCCACCCTGGGAGTTTTGTGAACCCTGATTTTTGGGATGTTTTTTCATAGACCAAATTTGGTATGTTTTTTGAGGAAAAGAAATATCAAAATAAGGACAAGGGTAGCAAACATGTGTAAGGATATCAGACAGCTTGAGCCAACAAATATGGAAAATGGTGCCAAAAGGGGCACCTAGCTGTTTAACTGCTGGTTCTAAGAAACAACCCAAAATTCAGGTCAGTTTAGATGACCTGTGATGACATTGTGGTGAAGTTGCTAAGTCCACACCTCCCATGGACAGCACACTCAGTTTTCATGCTGTGGGGCCATGATTGTGCTTTGTGAAAACCCCTGACATGGCAATTTACAGGGCTATTAATTCAAATTTTACAGCATCCTAGCTAGGGCAATTTGAATTGATCTTTGCAACTTCCATTTTTACTGCCATCAGATTGCCTTTTCTGGGCAGGCAAAAAATTCCTAGGCATGGACTAGCATGCAGAGCAGCTAGTGGTATTTTTGACTTATTTTTCCTGCCAATGTTGCCCATGCAGTGAGCTGCTTTCTGGGCCAGATATGTAGGTCATTACCTGATCATGAAGGTGGTAAGTATGTCCCAATGGTCTAGTGTTTAGATCCCCAGTTTATGCTGCTGACATAAGCAGGGTTTCTAGGTCATGGGTTTAATCCAGCCAGTGGTCGACTTTTTTGAGACTAATTTTAGCATGTTGGTGACCAATATGAGATCTGTGTATGTAACATTTCCCAAAACGGAAATTTCCTTTTTTGGAAATTCCTATAAATGGAAATGTCTTCCAAATGGCTGCCACAGACCTGAATGTTTTAACCCAATTTTCTAGCCATATTCACCAGAAACATGGGGAAATGGTGTGGATATGATTCACCTGAAATCTGGATCTTTTTCAGGAAAAAACACCCCAAATATGGTCTATGGTTCAATGTGTGCAATTGTACACAAATTGTGGGCACTTTGACTTGAAATCCTGGAAGTTAGGCATTAAAAAACAGAAGAAAACAGGAGGAACATGTGACCTATTTTTTGGCATGTTGTGCTCTCCAAGTGCGGATGGCGAGGACTCTACAAAGTCCAAGTAGCGACCAGGACAGAACTAGATTTCTCCATGGCATATGAGGCAGCAGAGGTTGTCGAAGGGAAGACATGGGAGGAGCTGCATTGGATCATGGGGCATGTCCATCAGAAGGCACTCGAGAGGCTGGTTGCTGACAACAAAGCCTCCTTCCACGTCATTGACTCGTTGAAGGACTACCAATGTGAGGCATGCATCCAATGGAAACTCCATGTAGGGGTGTTCCTGAAGGCATCAAAAACCGTCTATGCTGCAGTAGGAGATATGGTGGTCACAGATGTATGGGGGAAGGCGCAGGTTCACTTGCTGCAAGGGAGTGAGTACTTTGTAACCTTCAAGGACATGCACTTGTGGTTCTCAACCATCTATTTTATAAAGACCATGAAGGAGGTATGAGAATGCTACAAGAACTTTGAGGCACTGGTACGAGTACAAACTGGGAGGACCATCCAGTGAGTCAGGTCAGACAATGGAAAAGAGTATCTCAATAAGGAGATGAAGTAATATGCTGAGTTGCAAGGCACTCTGTTTGAGCAGACAGCACCTCACAGCTCCGCACAGAATGGGGTGGCAGAACGGCTCAACAGAACACTAATGGACTATGCAAGGATGATGCTCTTCCAGCACCAGCTGCCTAAATATCTGTGGCAGGAGGCAGTGGCACATGCTGGGTACATAAGGAACAGGCTACCAACCAGGGCAATGGGGAGAGCACCCTATGAGGTGTTCTTTGGAAAACCAGTGAACTACCCCCAGATGGAGGAGTTTGGGAGCAATCTGTGGGTACTGGACCAGGGGCAGGGAGTGCAGAAGCTGGACATCAAGGCATGGAGGTTCAAATTTATGGGCTTTTGGGATAACTCGAGGGCATACCAGTACTGGAGGCTGGACATAAGGCAAGTTCTTCTGTCAAGGAATGTGGTCTTTGCTGTGGGGACTGGCCAGGTACAGACCAATGGTGGGGATGATGAAAAGGATGATGATGATCCACAGGTTGGAGGGGGAGTAAGTCCTCAACTACCTGTTCCGTCGGTCCAACCTGTCAAGGAGGAACGTCCATCGATGCCACCTGCTGTGAAAGCCAAGGAACCCACTACACTGCCGCCACCGAAGACCCAGAAGACAGTACAACCCACACCACCCAAGAAACTGGTGACCCCATGCTTCGTCCAACAGCAGCCAAGGAGGTCCACAAGGGCCACAGTGCAGAGGAGGGACTATGCATCAATCAATCAACATGGCCTACCAACTGAGGATAACATGCTGTATGAAGGGATTGTGCCCATCTACCCAGAGCTGAGTAACCCATGACCTGAGGACCCTGTCCCCAAACCAACACCATCAGAAGATGACATTGATGAATCCCTGCTTGGCATGGTAGATGAGGAATGGGAAGAAATGGCATACTCAGCCACTGCACGACCACATGACCAAGACCACCCGACCTACAAGGAAACCCTGGACAGCTGGGACAAGGATCAATGGGAGAATGCTCGTGATGAGGAAATGGCAGTGTTCCAATGCATGGGGACCTTTGAGGTCTGTGAAGCGCCAATAGACATGAAGCTCATGACACCAAAATGGGTACAGGTAGTCAAACATAACAACGATGACAAAATTATCCGATGGAAGGCAAGGGCCGTACTAAGTGAATTCGCACAGTGGGCTGGGATAGACTATGGTGAAGTCTTTGCCCATGTCCCAAGGTAAGGTGAGACTCACTATGCACACTGTTTGCACTGGCAGCTCTACAGGACTGGGACATCTACAGACTAGATGTCAAATCAGTGTTCCTGAATGGGAAGGTAGAGGAGGACATCTACATGAAACAGATCCTGGGCTATGAAGACAGGACGAATCATGTCCTGAAGCTGATAGGCTCCTTGTATGGACTCAAACAGGCGCCAAGAATCTGGTATCGACTCTTCCATGGGAAAGTACGGATGCTGGGGTATGAACAGCTTCCATCAGAACAATCATGTATTGCTACCTAAAGGGGACAGCTGATTCTGGGATTACATACTCAACACAAGGGAACACGGAGGTCATGGCATTTTCTGATGCAGACTGGGGCCAGAACATCCTTGATCAGAAGTCAATATCCAGGCACATGTTTCTACTCACAGGGGGAGCAATATTGTGGACTTTGAAGAAGCAGGCAACGGTTGTGTTGTCAACACTGGAAGGTGAGTACATGGCACTCTCTCTGGCTATAAGACACTCTCTCTGGCTGCAACAATTCCTCACAGACATCAGACTACCCCTGTCAACCGCCACCCCAATCTACTCACACTCACACTCAGCCATCGCTTTAACCAAAGATGCCCAGTTTCACTCCTGGTCTAAACACATTGACATACGTCACCACTTCATACAGGACATTCTCAAGAAAGGCCTGGTCACCATATCACATGTCGCTGGAGAAGCTAACCCAGCAGATGTACTCACCAAAGCTCTGCCTCACCTGCATTGTGAGAGGCTGGTCAGAGAACTCAAAGGGGGAGTGTGGCAGGGAGGGATGGTGTGCAAGGAAGCAGACATACCAGGACCTGGAGGTGAACATGCACTGGGAAGCGCACGTGAAGTGGGACAGGCCGATACTGGACCAGTTCATAGGGACTAGGGAGGTGTGGAGGCAGGTATCGACTCTATTGATCAAGGGGGAGTGTTGGGATTTGACCAACAGAGTCACCAACAGTGTCAAGACCTCGTTCTGTGGCTTTGTATTCCTTATGTAGTGGCTTCGTTCCTTATAAGTGTCTTTGATTGTTGTAG